>QTSX02007578.1:0-16531 GCA_014839935.2 Entomophthora muscae | reverse complement strand
TAATCACTAAAAAATAATAAAAAGTAAAAAACAAACCAATATGTGCAATATTTGTAATTTAAAAAATTCACTAGAAAAAAAGAAGAAAGAATGTGAAAGTAAAATCTTGCCATTACCAGAATCTATAGAAAATGACTTAAAGACTATTAATCAGCACCAAGACTTTTATGTTCATCAAAATAGGGAATATAAAAAAGATATTTATGAATTAGATTATGAGTCTTGTGCTGTAGTTATAGATTATAAAGAAAACTTAAAGGTTGGAAGTGGTCCAATTGAGACCAATAAATGTTTTTATTAAAAAAAACCTATCTCATTATTAGGGTTTGCATTAGGTTTTAAAGAAAACAAAAAAATTAAATATGAATATCATGATTTTTTGTCTGCAATATTATCACATGATTCTTTATTTTCAGGTGAATGTCTAATTAGTCTTCTTAAATCAGATAGATTTAAAAAAATAAAAAATATAAAAGTGTGGACTGATAATGGAAATCATTTTAGATCATATGAATTTTTATGTTACTTATTTAAAGAGGCACCTAAATATATTAAGGGTTCTATAAAATATAATTGTTTTGTTGAATGTCATGGAAAAATAATTGTTGATGGTCACTTTGGTATAATATCAAAAATGTTAAAGGAAAAAGAAAATGAGCTTTATATTAAAAATATTAATGATCTTAAAAATATTTTTTGAGCACAAAGAAAAAAGAAAAGAATTATATAAATCAGTACTATCAGGCTCAAAAATTTCTTGAAATTCATTCTTTTATATTTATGAAAGAAAAGTTAAGCCTATAAAAAGAGAGCTTAAAGTTAAAATCTGCGCATTAATCTTTCATATTTGATGAAAGATGGGAAGTTATAAACTTCACCTCTAACATTTGAAAGTTTATCAGAATATTCTGAGATAAATTATCATTTGAAATCACATGATGATACCAGAGAAACAAAAATATCAGAAGATGCTAGTGATGTATTGGGGCAAGTTCATGAAGTAGGGCAACTTACTAGAGGGTGTATTTTAAATAGAGTTATCAGTCTTTCAAAAACAACAACCTTTTTTTTCTGAAACAAACTAAGAATATTTATGATGAGCCAAAGATAGGATAATAGCATTTATAGCTTTGGAGCTGCTATTACTCTCCAATGCAACTCATCATAAATATATTTGGTTTGTAGTTTGTAGTAGCACTTAAGATATTTTCAGTAATACTATAAGTTGCAATTTTCAATTCTAAAATTTATGACTTATTTTTTAAAAAAATCATCTAAGCCCAAGATCAATTGAAGTTTTGGGATTGATTGTATTTGAAGCTTTCTGAATAATTAGAATATTAATAATGTGATTAAGTTATAAAATAATCAATCTGGCATCTAGGAATAACAAGAAAAATAATGACCCATATGTACACAAAAAGTCAACCCATATCATTTTGTTTGTGAATCAATGTATTTTGGATTGTATTTTGAATAGTTTTGCTTTGCGCGTGAGCACTTCTTTGCTGTGTTGACTCATTTTGCCCATTAACGCCAATAAACCCTGTTAACAGAGTGTATATTTTAACCTGATATTTGGATTTTGCTTAAATCTGAAATCATTTTGTTTAAATCTGAGGTATTTTTGGTTGTTGCCATAGCTTTTAAAACTACTATAAGATATGCACTACATGCTCTATTACAGTACCACTATAAGAATTTGTTGCAAACAAGTTTCCAGACTTGCCTACCAATGTATCTTATGATACACAGGAGGCGCTCAATGAGTTGCCCCTTGACGTGTCTAACAGCATGAACCAATCTGATGGCAAGGTCAAACTGCAGGCACTTTCTCCTAATTAGGAGTGCTATCAATTTGACCTGCTGATCCTGCACAAGTTATTCCTTGGCTTCAAACCTTACATGAAGCATGCCATCATGCCACCCCCTTTTGGCCTAGTGGCTTTCCCCATATAGTATATTAATCACAGCATTCTATAATAAACAGCATCTTATTCTATTTATTCTCATCCTTTCTATTTGGACTTTTGTCTTCCCCAATCAATACTGAACTCTAATTGGTTCAGTTGCAACAGTGGTAGCAGCAGTAGGTTCACAACCTACCTAAAAAAATTCCCTCCAAGAAAGGACAGAGTACGGGCCATATGGCTACTCCCCATCAAGAGACTTTCCTGCCAATCCCCAAGGGGGACATCTCTGACGGGTACATCATCTATTAAGATCAACTGGTACTTACAAGTGTGTATAATTGACTCCACCTTGGGCAGCGCAAGGCAAGTGTCACCCTGCCCCAGTTAGACCTCTCTCAGCGCATGCTCAACCTCCAGCTTGAATCCTTTGCAGGAGGCGTTGAAGAAGCTGACATCGTCAGTTGGCTCCACTCTACCAAAACCTGCCTCTGTATCTGTCAAGTACCTGAGCCCATGTGGGTTGTCACTGCTTCAGGCCGTCTTACAGGGCCTTCTGCAGTCTGGTTCACCAACTGGGCCAGCCAAGAAATAGAAATTACCTGGGCGTTGTTCAGGAATGCCGCAAAGTCCCGCTACAGTGAAACATTTTCACCCACTGTGGTGGGAACTCCCCTCCTGGCCATTAAAAAGAATGGGTCTGTTCCTTAATATCTTTCTACCTGGCAGCAAGCTCTTGCCGCCGCCTCAGAAGCCGTGACTGATGGAAATACCATGCTCCTTACCTTGATAATTAATGGGCTTAACCCCCATATCTGCAAGTGGGTTCCTGTAGGTCGCTGCACCTCCATTGACAACTGTTACAAGGCCATTGTGAAGGCCAATAACCAGGCTTCAATGGGCTTCTGCAGATCTAATGACGCATCACCCCAACCTTGTTCTGCACCTGACAGTGCCCATAATCAAGTAGGCTGCCGCCAGTCCTGCCAACAAGAAAATGGGGTTAAGCGTCCCTGCAAGGGGGAACTCCAGTTAGAACAAATTGAGGACCAGGGAAAAGCCTGGGGTTGTAGTTAAAAGAGGTTCTACAGCCCCACTTGACCTTCACTCTCAATCTCTCCTTGCAAAGAACCCCTGTGATTACAATGTGCATGAAGTTGAAGCCCTCAATGTATTCAGGTCCACAGCCATGGCCCCATACTCTAAGCCAGAATTCTTCAAATAAAGTGACTTGCTGTCAGGGACCCACTTGAGAGGGAAAAAGTTCCCAATCTAGCAAGCCAAGGCCCCTAAGTTGAGCCCTACAATAACTGAACCAATAGGGAGTGTAACCATTGCTAAGTGTCCAAAATGCCCTAGAAATGCAAACCCACCCATCATGGAGCTGAATCTACCCAGAAAGTAGTATCTTACCAGATAGGACAGCAAGTAGAAGGAGGCATTTGGTCTCACCAAGGATGGTTCAGCAGGAGGAGGTAGAGATGTGGACCAGCCATACTGGAACTTCCTTTCCCAGTGACCAGAGGGATACTTGAACCAACTGTTTGTCAGGGACTTCTTCTGGTGGGAGTCACCAGGAGAAGAATTGTGCCAGTCTGTGGTGGAAGTTAGATTGTCTAGGGCCAAAACCACAGGGAAGCAAAGAACTAGAAACCAGAACAGGAATTGAATTCCTTTTGTGGTCTCAAAAAAAGAGGGTGTAAAAGAAAGGTGTATTCAAGCTTAAAATAGAAGAAAAATAGCTTTATTGTTGGAACAAGTAAGAATTATAAAAGTAGCTGCCTTATATACCTCATTGGTTAACTACAAACATTTAAGAGGTTAACTGAGTGGGAGAGGATTTAGAAACAAGTCTCATTAAAATAAGGCTGAAAATACTCTGATAATATGTTGCTCTACCTGTAACTTAATAAATTTAAGTGTCATTGTGATGATCCACATGTAAGCAGTTTTGCAGGTGAGGGTTTATTTAGCTTCAAATAAAGACGCTATGCTCAAGATTGACAATGTATTGTTGGTTGATTACAGTTAGAGGCCTAGTAGAGAAGGATGGATACTAGGGAAGGTAAGGCCTAGCTAGTAGGAGGAGAGACTACTAGGGGGGCATATTTTTGTCTCTGCCCAGCAGAGAATATTGGCTGCTGTGGGCTAGAGGTCTTCACCCAGCAGGGAACTGTGGCTGCTTGGGGTGAATAATGAGATAGCTCAGCAGGGAACTTAGTCTGTTTGGGGTGGGGAGTGATCCAGCCTGATGAGTGGTGTTTACTGCTCTGGCTGGAGGATGTTTAGACCCTGGCGGGTAACACAGGATGCTAGGGTAGAAGTTTGTGACAGCATGGTAGGGGACGCCTACCAGGACTGTAAGTTTTGGACCCCTGGCAGG
Source organism: Entomophthora muscae (assembly GCA_014839935.2). Taxonomy (NCBI): domain Eukaryota; kingdom Fungi; phylum Entomophthoromycota; class Entomophthoromycetes; order Entomophthorales; family Entomophthoraceae; genus Entomophthora; species Entomophthora muscae. The sequence goes on along the minus strand of QTSX02007578.1, from coordinate 12,238 downwards.
TAGCGCGGGCTGCCAGGAAGGGGAAGAGCTCTGAGGGCTCTATGTACCCTAATACGCTTACAGGAGGTCTGTAAGCAAGCATCCTACCTAACAGACTGGTAGGTTGTCCTTGTTTATGCCTCTATGGGAGCTTTGTGGAGAACCCAAAGTAAGCATTGGAGGGCATAAATTTGCTCAGAGGTGTCACTAAGGCGGTTTGCTCAGGGAAGCAAGCTGCAGAACTTAGTGTGATCAGGCCTCTGGGAAGTAAAGCTGATTACTTTGCAACTGAAAGCCCAGATTTAATCACCTGGGTGAGTAAAAACAACACATAGACAGTGATCTATGGTTAGATGGCCTAAGTGTATTGCCACTTGCGAGGGCCCAGTCAAACGCCAGTTCAATATAGACTCATGCCTGGGTCTACAGGTTCTGGTAACAAGGACTGAGATAAAGAAACAAGGTGGTTCAAGGGATTATCAGAGAAGACTAGTAAGAAGGACTGTTTGATCACAGTGAAAACTAGTTGAGGGACTGTTGGTCCATATTAAAGTTTTGAAACCAAAATGGTTCTTTGTGCAAGAGGAACCAAGGTGGTTCCTAGTGAGGATAAGCTAGAAGTAGAGGGCTGGAAGGCTGTTTTAAGACTGGAAAGGAGTTGTTCTGTGAGTTAAGATGGACTGATTTCTGGTTAAACCAATGAGCTGAGAGATATGATTGAAGAACAGACAGAAGGACCAAGAAGATGTGAGTGCAGGACCAGGAGATGACTTGAAAGGACTAGCCAGACTAGATGCAGAGGCTGGAAAATCTGATTTTGGTGTCTTTAAAGTAGAAATATGAATAGAAAGAAGCAGTTAAATAATAATTAAATGCTGCCTAAATATGTTAGAAAATAATCAACTACCATATGTACAGAAAGAAAGAGGAGGAAAAATGGTTTACAGCATGTTAAAACTTCAAATTTATTAAGTGTGAATTGAGCCAGAAAGGAGCAAGAAAGAGGCCAGAAACAGGACGGAGAAACTGTGAAGGCAAAAGAGCAAATTTTGCCAAGAACAACTAAGAGAGACAAAAGGGCAAGCAGCAAGCGGGTTCAAAGTTGCAAAACATTGAGGAAAACACAGTGAAACACAGAGAAACGTTATAAAATCAAGGGGTCAAAATTTGCTCAAATAAAACATATGCGGGAGTGCTTGAGATTTGCCAGGAAAATGCAACAGGAATCACAGCAAAACCGTTCAAAACGCAGTTTAGTTGTTTACCCAGAGCAAGATAGCTTCAGGTTCAAACCAGGATCAAGAGCAAGTCATCCGGGGAAACCTTTTGGCAAAACCTTTGAATCAAGGTGTATGATTAGCTGCAAGCCAGAGTCTATTTAATCAGTGTTTTGAGGGCTTTAACTTAAGAGTTGAAGCCTAAAAAATGAGGAGCATAAGCAGAAAATTCAGGGCTTTCATTGGTTGAAGTAAGTTCTAAAGTTTAATATATTATAGAGAGAGAAAAACTGGATAGTTTAAGCTTTTGAAAACCAGAGTTCTAAGAGAGATTTTTGGTCTGAAACAAGGAGCTATAAAAGGGGGAGCTATCTGAGACTCCTCAGGGACTGGATCAAGTGAATTACAAAGGCCACAAGAACTACAGAAGGAGCCAGAGACCAAGCTAAGGAAGCCTGGGCTGAAACAGACCGCAGGAGCCCAAGACTGAAGTGAAGGAGCCCAAAACCAAATCTCAGGAGCCCAAGACTGAAGTAAAGGAGCCCAAAACCAAAGTTCAGGAGTCCAAGACAAAGGAGCAAGAGCCCAAGACCAATTACAAGGAGTCCAAGAGGTTGGTGAAGGACTACAAGTATTGGCAAAACCTTAATTTTTCCTATACACAGGCCTTATATCAGAAGGTTTCTAATGGGATCTTCCTTCTGACTGTGAATAAAAGCCTATTACGGCCCCTGCCTAAATTTTCTGTGATAAAAAATACAAGCGGTATGAGTAAACTACCCCACATCTTCCACCCTAGCAAAGGGGAGGAGGATACCTATTGCCAAGGTTGTAGGAGATTTACCTCCAGTAAGTCTGCCCAGGAGGAGTAGGAGAAGGTGACTAGGCATCTCAAGATGACAGATAGAGGAAGGGAGTTTATAGGAACTGAATTTACTAGGCTGTTACAGGATTGGTATTGGCCCACAGAAGGGCTAGCACCCACTGAAGTGCAAGTATATGGTGGAGACGCCCTTCTAGTAATTGGGAAGGTACTGGAAGAGTTTGCACTTATGCAGGCCAAGTACAAGCTCCTGACCAATCACTCACCACTGTTGGAGAATGACAACTCCTCCAAGCCGGTCCCTGGCTATGACCCAGGACACACTTTGGGGACTGGTGACCAGGAATCCCACAGTCATCCTGGAGTTCAAGAGGATCTGATAAGCAGCCACAAGGAAGACCACAATTAAGCGGTGATAGGGCCAAAACTTAGTAAGATTTAAGAACAGAGTCTGGTTCATATATGGACCACATAATTGAGAGAGCGGCAACTGGAAGGTGAGCAGCCAATCAGATGTCTGGTGGTAAGTGATGCTCTCTAGTTGATTATCAACAGTTTCAAAGCCAGGTGCAAAGGCAAAAACAAAATTCAAATGAATCAACCCCAAATAAAAAGGTAAAATAAGTTTAAATGTTGAATGTAAGCTAGCATCTGCCTTGTCTTTAGGGTTCTGGGTTTGATCCCCGTCCAGCTTGATATCCAAATTGTGCATGGTGTTTAAAACTTTGTTGTGGGCTGTTTGACTATTACAATTCTTTAAAAACTCCATAATGTTAATTTAGTCAGGGAAGAAATCCCTGACACTTGCTTGGCCTATCCCTTTTATTTCTGTGGGAACACCCACAAACTATTGGTAGATATTGGGGCCAATCACACTATGGTTGACCAGGCGTTTGCCAACTCTCAACAACTAGACCAAGTACCAAACAGGTTCAAGGCAGTACAAGTGGCTGACTCCTGTAGAGTAGTAATTATCCATGAGATAGTACCCTTCTCTGTGAGGATGAGGAACATCCAGGTTAAGCTCTCTGGGCCAATCATGGCAGGGCTCAGTCACAATGTCATTGCTGACCTTGACTGGCTTTGTCACAACTGTCCCTACATCAACTGGGATATGTCTGTAATTACCCTCAATAGAAATGGGTTTTTTTCCAGATATATCCTGTTGAGATTAACAAGTTGCTGCACAATACCGTGTTTTTCAGAATAACAGAAACAGGCTCCTATGATTTCAAGGGGGGAACTAGACTTCAAACAATGTTCAGTCAAAGTTATCTGTGCAGAACCACCTGCAAACCTCCCCTTGACCACTCTGTCTCCACCAGCACTTGTTGCACTCCTTGAGGAGTATAATGATGTTTTCAGTGAGACACTGGATCAACTACCCCCTTCCTGAGAGATATAACAAGTTGTACAACTGCAAGGGTCGCTGCCCAAAGCACGTCCCCTCTATTGTTTAACACCAAAAGAAGCAAGGCCCTCTGCCAGCACCTTATAGATGCACTCAATAAGGGCTTTATCCGCCCCTTGCTCTTGTCATACAGGGCTGCTGTCTTCTTTGTAGCCAAGAAATATGGGTCCCTTTTCTTGATCACAGACTACCGCGCTTTAAATGAGGTGACTGTTAAGAATAAATACACCCTGATGTTGATTGACAACCTGTTTGACACGCTTGCGGGTGCAAAGGTCTTTAAAAAGATTGATCTCACTGCGGGGTACAAACAGGTCTGCATTGCACAAGGGGATGAGGAAAAAACTGCCTTCTGTACACGCTACGGGTTGTTTGAGTGCCAGGTCATGAACTTTGGAATGACCAACGCTCCTTCTATCTTTGCCATGTTAATAACCAAAGCATTTGAGGAATTGATTGGGAAGTGTGTTTTTGTGTACCTTGACAACATTATTGTCTTCAGTCAAGATCAAACCACACACCTCCAACACCTCTGTGCTGTCCTTGACATCCTTTGAAAAAACCAGTTGAAGGCTAAGCCCTTCAAATGCAATTTCCTCAAGTCAGAGCTCTTGTTCCTTGGGCACATCATCTCTGCCCAAGGGATAAAACCCAACCCCGCCAAAATCAAGGCAATCACAAGCATGCCACCTCCCACTGATGTGGGCTAGGTGTGTACATTCTTAGGCATGGCTGCATATGTGCTCAAGTTTATCCCTAATTGCGTAGAACTCATTGCGCCTCTTGCCAAGCTCCTGAACACTAAATAGTGCTTCTATTGGACCCCTTCAAGAGATAAAGCCTTTGAGATGTTGAAGCAAAGACTCACAACTGCGCCTGTATTACAATTCCCCAATGGGAACTGCCAATGCAAGCTCAAGTCTGATGCCTCTGACAGAGCCATAGAGGGCGTGTTACAGGTAGAAACTGACAAGGGTGCCTTCCTCCCTGTGGCATACAAATCCATTAAGCTCCCTGACTTGGAACAATGTTACCCAATACATGACAAAGAATTAGCGGCAATCATGCACTGTGTTGAGAAGTGGTGCTGTTACCTGGAAGGGGCTGCCTTTTCGCCCCACGTCCTGACAGACCACAAGTTGCTCCAGTACTTCAACATGAAGTCCCACTTGACACGCTGCCAAGAAGGCTGGGTCAAGCATCTATCCCCCTACCAGCTGTGCATCAAGTACAAGCCTGGGAAAGAGCTTGTCACAGCAGACACCCTCTCAAGGCTTTATGTAGTGTCCATCACCAGGGACAATGGCTTGAACCCAGATTGACCAATGCTTTACCTCTGTCCTGAGACAATCTGTTACAAAGGCCTTAATTTGGTAACCATCTCTAAGCTAAAGGACAATGAAAGTCAGTTCACCATGGATGCTGGTAACGTCTGCCGCCAGGCAGAGACAGGTGAGAAGACGCCCTATATTCCTACCACACAACAAGGAAACTCCATGCTACACTACCACCACACCTTGGGTCATATCAGAGGATGTAAGCTCTTCAAGATCATGAAATGTAAGATTTGGTGGCTATGTATGCGTCAAGGCATCTTGGATCTCCTCAAAGCATGTGTGTTGTGTGAAAAGAACACATCTAAACCTGCACCCCCCAAGTCTGTCCTGCCCATTAAGGCCATGGAACCCTTTGAGCAGTGGGCCCTCAATATTCTTGGATCTCTCCTCAAAGACAGACTTGGGAATAAGTACATTATCACAGCCATTGACTACTTGACCTGTTGGCCAGTAGCATGGGCAACCACTAATTACACTGCCATCACCATCACCTGCTTCATTGGCAAGTAAATTGTGGCCTGCTTTGGGCAACCCAAACGCCTCATTACAGATGGTGGCCCCAAGATTGTTGGGCATGTCATGAAGGTGTACTGCGCCAAGAATGCCCTTCAACAAATAGTCACAACTCCATACCATCCGCAAGCCAATGGGCATGTAGAGCAATTGAATGGTTTACTGGTCCAACTGATTTCCAAACTCTCACAGGAACATCCTAATACCGCGTGGACTGAACACTTTCCCACTTCCCTACTCATCTTACAGGCAAGGGTCAACAGGGGCGCCATGTTCATCCCCAGCACCCTGGCCTTTGGGACGCCCAATAGCTTGGCAGGGGTAGAGCAAGGGAAATTATGATACATGGTTCCCAAGAAACCCCCCTTGTTGACTACTCCTTCCCTGAGCTAGTGGCGCGCCAAATCCTGAGATATTGAACACAAGCAGATTGAGGGAGGGACAAGGCACCTCAAGGCCAGGTATGCCGTAGGTGACCCCATCTATGCCCTCAACCCCAATTCAGTCAAATTAAAGCCCAACCACTTGGGACCCTTCAAGATAGCTGCAGTCTATGACAACCACACCTACCAACTTGAAGATGCCCAAGGAAACACCAAGAAGCTTCACCATGATTGCTTGTGTCCATGCTGTGCCATTCCCATACAAAGGTTGTTCATGCGGACCTTCCCAGATCTCCTGCAAACTCTGATCCTGGTGTCTGACAACAAGCAGGGGGCAAGGGGGATATTGCAACCAAGTTTCTTGACTTGCCTGTCAACATATCTTACAATACACAGGGGGCCCTCAATGAGTTGCCCCTTGACGTGTCTAACAACATGAACCAATCTGATGACAAGGTCAAACTGTGGGCACTTTCTCCTAATTAGGAGTGTTACCAATTCAACCTGCTGATCCCCGCACAAGTTATTCCTTGGCTTCAAACCTTACATGGAACATGCCACCCCCTTGTGGCCTGGTGGCTTTCCCCATATAGTATATTAATCACAGTATTCTATAATAAACAATATCTTATTCTATTCATTCTTGTCCTTTCTATTTAGACTGTTGTCTTCATCAATAAATACTGAACTCTAATTGGTTCAGTTGCAACAAATTGGGGAATAGATTAGGAAGAAACAAAACCTTTCTTTTGATAATAATTAAAATCATTGTTTTAACAGCTGTTGCAACTGAACCAATGATGATTCAGTATTTGATTTGGGGAAGACAACAGTCCAATAGAAAGGACAGGAATAATAAGAATAAGGTGTTGTTTATTGTAGTACATTGTGGCTAATATACTGTGCAGAGAAAGCCACCAGGCCACAGGGGGTGGCATAGTGGTGTGTTCCATGTAAGGTTTAGAGTCAAGTAATAACTTTTGCGGGGATTAGCAGGGCAAATTGGCAACACTCCTAATTAGGAGAAAGTGCCTGTAGTTTAATACGGCCATCTGATTGCTCCATGCCATTAGATATGTCAAGGGGTGGCTCTTTGATTGCCCCCTATGTATTGTAAAATATGTTAGCAGGTAAGAAGGAAGACTCAATTGCAACACAGCAACCAAAAGTTGTTGCCAAAAGTTTCAGGAAGACCACAGGATGATATAATCAACTAATACCCAAAAGCAACAGGTAAAACTAAATGGTCAAGGTTATTAACAAATTTCAAACTTAATTAGGTTAGAGAATAATATAGAAGAGTCTTTTGCAGCTCTTGAATTTGTTTAATAGAGGAAACAATGTTTAAGTGGTGGGTTTAATGTCCCAAAATTAGTTAAACAATGATATGGGAGAATATGAGGGCATTTCTAGAGGCAGAAAATTTGGACAAATTTTGAATGAAAAAGCCAAAAGAGAAAACTGACTCAACTAAAATTGAGGAACCTATCTTAGATGCACATAACACTTCTCCCATCTGATCTTGAACATGATATTTAAAAAGGAGTGTCTCTTGGGTGAGTTAGGTGGGTGCATTTTCAGAATAAATTTTTAAGTAATAGTGTGAGAACTTTTCTTGTGTTTTTTAGTAGATCTTTGGGTAAATATCCAGGTGAATTTTGGTAAAAATTCCCAAGCATTTTGAAAAGATTAAAGTGGAGGCCTAAGAGGAGGCTTAACTTTACAATCAGCTAGGAAATCCTAGTAGACTACCCCTTTATTATATCTCTATAAATAAATAATAAATCTTGATGATACTTTTTTACTATTATTGAGATAAAAGCTTATAGGTTTATTAGATTTTTATCTATTTATTTAGATAATAAATACTAATTAAGCCCTCATAATATAGACTGTTAGTTATTGTCATGATCACTCCTGATATAGCTCTGAATGAGGATCAAAGCCAAAAATAAGCACAGTCTAGTGCAAAAGGGGAGAATTACAAAATGCCAGATTGAGATGCCACTGCTTCATTAAATATGATGTCATGGTTGCATAGATGACGTAATTCATGCAATCATATCTCAGCTTCTAATCAATGGATGTCAATGCCTAAACCTGCATTCAAGAGCTCTCAATAGCGCCTAAAATTTATCTTAATTATTTAGTCAGGTCAAAAAGGCCAATTGAGAGCTAAATTAAGTGAAAGCAATCACCCCTGCATGAACTCCTGTTGCATAAAATGATGTCATCCATACAAGTGTATCTCATTAAATACGAAAAGCAAAAAGATTAATCAACCACTCATTTTAAAGCTCTTTGTATTTTGAGCATCATTTAATAATGAATAAGTACCTGTTAAGAGTCCACCTTGCGTGTAAAACCAATTGGAATGCAAAACCTTTGGAGGAACCAATCAGATAAGTCCCAGAATTAGGGGATAAAAATAGAAGCAGGCCATGCACTCCTTGAACAATTCATGAATAAAATCCAAACCCTGGCCATCAATCCTGGCACCAACCAATGGGGATCCGGGACCCAGACCACATGGTTTGTGCCAGACTCTTGCCAAACCTTACTACCCAGTCTAAAATTAGGCCTTGAGGAAGACTTAGGCCCATTTCCCCTACTGATAGTAATCCATTGGCCACAACCAGGAATTGAAAATCCAGACCCAGATAGTAGAAGAACAAAGATTTGACTATATTATAAATGCCTGACTTCAATCTTCATCACCCAGTCTTTTGAGATTCTCTATTCCCTGCTTGCACTCCCACTTGCAAAACTTTACACAGTGAGAGATACTATAAATAAACGCTCTTTGAATATCTGATAGCTAAGCTATCATTGAAGTTAAACCCAATCTCTTGCTATCTATTTTTCTCTTTAATTATAGAAAGTAAGTTCTGCTGTATCCATAAAGCTGGGCTTTACAGTTATTATTTACCAGAGAAATGAGTAAATATGTCAGTTTAGCCTTTCTCTCTTTTCTCATGAGTGATACAGCCACAGCATACAATAATTAAGCACATTAATCCCTCTTAATTTTTATGAGCATATGAACCAAAAAAATGTACTTCTAAGATCTTAGTTTAAATTCTTACTTTAGTACTGTATTGATGACCTTCAGCATCTGCTACTATTTTTTGGGATACATGAAAGTATCATTTAGCCATTATAATTCTTTATCCAGATTTTTTGCCTGATGATGCTAATTTGGTCTGTTAAATTTCAGTTCACAGAAGTTTTCTTTGAAAATATTCTGCCATATTGTCTCTCTGAATGTCACAGATAATGTCATATTGATTGGGATTGTCCATTTCCAAAAAGGCAAGAATAATAAGCACCAAGCTTAATTTTTTTGGAGTCTAGTTGATTTAAAAAAGACTATCTTCAATAAGTGAGATATAGAAAATCATGAAAAATCTTTGTCAGACTCTCCAAACAGGACCCAAAAGCTAAAATAATCAGGTAATTTGGTGTTTTTGGCTTCAAAATTCAATTATGATGTCACTTGATTTTTAATTGCTTTTAAAGGCCTGGTGACAAAGATGGCTTCTGAATATATCAGCATTAATTACAACCATCATAATAGCTGAAAATATCCCAAGAATGTTAATAGTAGTTTAATAAAAATATAGCTTTTTTAAATAAAGTTTTGAAGGTTTGCAGATTTATCTTTTATGAAAAGAAAGCTTATACTAGTATACATCCCTGTAAGGTTCCTTGCAATGTGTGAAATCAGTTTTTTGGTATCTGAAGTCTGCATGCTGCTTTCTGTGAACTTCAAGGCCAAGATTAAAGATATTTAGAAAACAGATTGTGAAACTATCTATTTAAAACTTCCTGTTACAATTTCTCAATCACTTTTTTGTTTTTTTACTTTGTTTTTTTGGTAGTGCCATATCAATCCCTCTTCTTGGAGAATATCATTTTAGAACTTCACCCTTTAGAATATTGCTAATTATCAATGCTCTTGGAATGTGTTTTTATCCCTCATTCTATCAACACTTCTGAACTTTTAAGAAAATTTACTAATGATACTAAATTCTCTCAGATATATAGGTTTTTCATCTAATAAAGCAGTTTGAAAAGCAACTAGATGAATATAAATTAGTCAGTGTCTTGGCATGAGTTTCCTTCAAGAGATTATTCAATTGAGAGGAAGATTCTGGCTTGAAAGTCCTGGTATATGACAGGTGACATTCTCATCACATAAGTGTCAGAAGTAGCACAGGGGCGCCAAGTTCTCATATGGAAAATCACTTGTTCAGTAAGACTAAGAACAATTACATAGGCAACCCCAAGCTTTCTGTAGTCATAATATAGATTAGCGGCAACAAGAAAAAGCTCTCTAGTGGTGGCAATCATGAACTTGCTTGGCTGGGCAAGTTGGCTGAATTAGGAAAAACTTTGGAAGGGAAATGAAGGTATAGAGGCAGGATCTATCTCCTGGTATAGGCTTCTGGAGTGAGATACTGGTGCAAGTGTTGGCTCTGATTAGGCAGTGTATATCTGCTCAGTTTTCTGGTGCTGACGTTGGAACTTCAAGAATTCTATGTTTGATAGTACCAACATTATAAGATTAGCTATGTACAATAAAGTTCTGCAAATTTAAGGTACTCAAATTGCATCAACCTGCAGTTGTTTATGTAAAAATACCAACAGAGAGGGAATTCCCAACTTTCTGTGATAATCAGAAAGCAGGTTAAGAGAAAATAAAACCAATCTCTCAACCACAATAAAATTGCAGTTTCAGCAACAACCAAAAGCTTGTTGCCAACAATTCCTGGGAGGCCAAAGGGGGGAAAGGAATCAACTGAACACCAGAAGCAACAGAAAAACCAAATGCCAGATTAGACTAACAAATTTTGAACTTTATTATAGTAGAGAATGATGAAGCAAGGTCTTTTACAACTCTTGCATTAATTTAAGGGGTGAGGGAATTGGGGTGAGAGATCAAATGTCAGCAAACTAATTGAGCAATGATATGAGCAAATATGAGTGCATTTCTCAAGGTGAGAAAATATTGACAAATTTTGAATGAAAAAAATCAAAAGGAAACCAACTCAACTAAAAGTTAAGAAACTTGCTTTGGACACAATTACCACTGCTCCTGGCTGCTCTTGCACATGACATTTAACCAGGTGTGTCTCTTGGGTGGTTTAGGTGGGAAATTTTTGAAAAAATTCACAAGTATTAATTCAAGGGCTTTTTCAGTAACTTTTGGATAATTGTTCAAGAGCATTTGGTGGAGATGCCCAAGCATTTGGCAAGGTTGAAGTGAAGGACTAAGGGGGAGGTGTAACTTTATAATTTTCCAGCTATATATTGCTGGGAAATAGGATTTTGACTAGATAAGATATCCTTATTGGATAATCATCTTCTTTACTCTTTCCAGTACTAGAAAAATCTGATTATTTGTTTAAAGTGATTATATTTAAATATCAGACTCTGAATGATGACTTATCTTTGGGGTTCATCTAGTGACTTTTAGAGTCCAATTTATTAACCTCTGATAATCTTGGCCAATTAAAATCTTTTTCAATAAGCTTTGCTGTGATCTTTGCCATTCTCTGGGTCAGTGGCCCTCAGGGCATTGATTGTATCTTGGGAGAAATAGTGGTGTCAATTAATGAAACTGACATCAACAAACCTTTTGGGCTATTGCATAATCAAGCAATCACAAATTTGCAGGTCCCAGAACCAGTATACACTGATGCTTTGTCAGGATTCTTTTGAGACCTGAAAACAGCCATAATTTTATTATCTTTTTTGGAATCAAACTGAGGTTAAAGATGGGAAATATTATAGATGGTGGCAAACCTCTCTCTGGTCAGCAGGAGGGCAGCAGCAGCTATCTGTTTCATGTCTAGGGTGCTCATGAAATATGTGATACAATGTGATTCATTAGTCATGTTAAGCACAGAAAGACAAATATGTGATTTGAATATATATTTCTTAACTGAAGGATATGTTACTTTTGATGAGGTTTTTTTGCAAGTAGGCAGGGATGAATGATCAGAAAATGTTGAATTGAACAGGATAACTAAGGGGCTTTTAGCCCCTGTAGTAAACATTGGTTTTCTTCTTTAGATGTGGCTAAAAACATGTCAGGAAGATCCTAACTATATGATCAGTTTTTTTTACTGAGCTGTGAGTTAGTCTTAAGGAATGAATAAGATGTTTACTTTAAGGCCCCAGGAATGTAGAATATACATTTGACTTCTCTAGGCCAGGATAGAAAGAGTGTGTCAAAGTACAGAAGAGCACAATAAGAGATAGTGAGTTGGACTTGAATTTTATTGAGAAATATAACATAATCTATAGTGTTTCATGCAACTACAAAACATTACTTAGACAGTGGGATCATTTGCCACCAGCATAGATGAGATGAAAATCATTAGTGCTATTGGAGTAAAGAAAAATTGAGCATGCCTCTTTTAAGAGAATAGCAACCTGGCAAAGAGAGAAAGAAAATGAGTAATTGCCTTCTTTACAATTTCAACTAAACATAAGTAAAAGCAAAGTTGCCTGAATATGCTGATTCATAGCAGTTTTTTCTTATCAGTGCCTGTGAATCTCTAAATGGT
>QTSX02007577.1:0-16631 GCA_014839935.2 Entomophthora muscae | reverse complement strand
ATAAGTTACCTACTAGTTTAGGACAACATCCATCCCTAGTAGCCATCATTTACCTATTAGGCTGGGATGCCATCATTTCCTACCAAATATTTACATGTATTAAGCCACTATTCTTCTCTAACTTCAAGCATTGAGTCTTTATTTCAGCCATATCAGCCCTTGTCTGCAAACTTCCTCCATGTAGATTATCATACCTGGCCTCTGGTATGCAGCTGGCCTCATAGAGTACACTGGTTGTTTCCGCCACAGAATCATATGGCAATCTTCTGACCATTTTGCTGCCAGGTGAACCCTTCTTTTCTCACATAGATGTGGTTATTCTTTAGTGGAAGGGTGCACCTGCTGCGTGCAGCAGTGGCAATCTATCTATCTATCTATCTATCTACACCTTTGACCTAATAAGGGAGTATCAACTTGGGATTAGATGGCAAAATTCATATAGGTTTTGTCAGCAGATAACAGTCAGGCTCACTGGCAGATATCCTTGATTCAGTTCAATGATTTGGATTGTGAGTTGGATTAGGGATTTACTGGCAGCAAATGCTCCTTTTTGCCACCATTAGTGGTGTAGGGTGGGCAGCGTCCACCTAAGCAAGATCCTGTGGTGATCCCAGCCAAAGGGAGTTTTGAGAGTAATAAGTGTACATTAATATTAGTGTTGGTTTGTTGGCGGGAATTGGTGAGTGCCATACTTACTGACAATAAATATAAGCCAATATATTTGCTAGCAGGAAATGCTAGTACTAAGGATTTGCTGGCGGTAAATGGGTGGCAAGAGATTTACTGGGGTAATTTATCCGGTGTGGATTATCAACTCTATCCAACTGCTTATATTGTAGTAAATCAACGTATTGTGTGTCGCATCACAGATCCATTGCTTGGTAAGGCTGACCATCATTGATAGTCAACCGTCTGTAGCTTCACAGTAATTTTTACTTTGCTGAAAATTTAATTAATAAATAATTAAATTAGCAATTGTGATAAAATTTTAAATAGTTGCAGGAAATAAGCCAATAAAAATATGAAAAGGTAACTCGATTATAAACACGATATGTAAGATCGAGCTAATTTGAAGACAGGATTTTAAAAAAAGTTCCAGGTATGCCAGTTTATTTTCCATCGAATCGACAAAAAATTGATGGCAGGGATTAAGGTGACGGAATATAAAGTTTAAAATTTAAATTGGTTTGCATAGGAATCATTAGCCTGGTTCAGAATCAAGCGACACATAACTTGAATTTGCCATTGTAGCGGTGAACTACAAAGAAATCCTAAAATAGAGGACTAAGAACAGTTTATTTGATGAATTGAATTCACTTTATAATATCAAATAGTGCTAACCGATTTATTCAAATTTGTTGAATCCAGGTTACACTATCACACCAGTAAGGATATGATAGATTATGCTGGTTGGGTTCTGCTTTAAAAATCGGTACCCACTTCAATTACATCACCGTATTTCTAGAAACAGAAATCTGACATTATGACATCATTTTCGTTTTAAAAAACAATTTTCAGTTTAAAATAAAGAAAATAATAACTTGTTATCAGATTTTGTTCCTAAAAAATGGTGCCGGAATTGAAGTGGGTAACTAAAAAATCTTCCTCATCTTGTTCGCCACCACATACAGGAGCCTATTTCCGAAATTATATCATCGCCCCAGATGTATAAATTCTAATACAAAATACCTCAGGGATCTAATCATTTCGAAATAGTTTCAAGCAATAAAGATGGCGGAAATAAAGTGGTACTAAAAATTCTATACCAAAGCAGATTTGGTTGACTTGCGGATATTGCTATCAAGCATTGAAATGTGATGTAAGTGTATTGGAATAATGCATATTGGCAGATAAGATGATTTTATTGAGTGAGGAAATGATACTTTATATAACTCGTTTCTACAACTCGTTTATATAACTCGAGTGGAATTAATTAGATATTGAATATCCAACGATTTGATGAAAAGCCATTACAGTGGATTAAAAGGTAGTCGGATGGTGAGATTGCAACATGTTATTGTTACAGAAGATATCGAATTTCTTTTCTACGGCATTTTCTTTTATTAAGTATTTGCTTTGTAGAGGAGAGGAGTTCTATTTGTCAGATGCAGCATATGCTACAGTTGAAGGCAGGACAGTGGGCTCCTTTGCAACCAACACAACACTGCATCTAGCAGATGGTTTGGGATGGGCTCATCCGGCTTTTAACTTCACAGCCTTTCATCTGCAGCCGGGATGGTATGGTAAAGATCCAGTTTTCCAAATGATGGATGATATAACTGCTACAAGCGAGGATGTTTTGTGGACGTTTGATCCCGAGTTTTACCACTTTGGAGGTGGAATTCCTGTTTCGGGGGAGTTGAACTGTCCCCACATGACCTACTGCCTTGTCACAGCTAATTGGCGAGATGCTACATGGAATGTAGAACGGGTCATGTTTACCAAGCATGGGAATCAGATGCCACAGCGCATCACCCATTTAATTAATAACATCACCAAGGAAGCTAGTTCTCACTTTATGGTTATCCATGGCCCTAGAGAAGGCAAAGTTATCTTCAACCAAATGTCACTGGGACTAACTGGCCAACATTTAAACGGAGTACATCCCTTCGACGTAAGTGTTTTTTTGAAGCTGCTTCCGCTCTTCCTCCCTTCGGGATTGCCAGATGGTGTGATCAGTTTTGATTAGCCAGCAGTTTTTTATCACACAACCAATTAATTTCATTAATAAACATAGTTTTTATGAAAAAATATTGTCACAACAAGCCAAACCCTTAAGGATCAGATAGTCATCCAATTCCTGACTCAACTCAATCTGTTGCCCAATTTGAGCGACTATTTATATATGCCACCTGGCTGTAACCTCATCAATCACCACAGCTAGCAACCCACTTATACTGTCCAAATAGGTTCAGTCACATGTTACCAAAGATCAACCTTGAGAAACCTTTCCTCAAGTTACCCCCTGGTGGCCTATCACAGGGTATAAACCCTCTCTTCTCTCTCAATAAATTTTATATTAAACCAATCTCTCTTTCTTTCATTTTTATAGCTGTAGCTTACAGAACAGTTACAACAACAGTTTTTCCTTTAGCTTAGCTGAGATCCAATATAATCAGTTATTTTTTCTTGCCTTGATGGTGTAAGCTGAGTTCAAGTCTGGCATGTTCTGAGGCGCAGCACAGATACATAACACGGAATCCTAACCTTAGGATTGGATTCTTACTAAGTCTTGGTTAGATGGCAGGGAAGGCTATACAATTACCTTGTGGTCCTGGATTAATGATATCTACCAGTTGTGGCTAGAGAGAGGCACTAAAGTACTTGGAGACACAAAGACAAAATGTGAATAGAACTTAAATTTTATTGGGTAAAAATATTGAGAATATATACTGTGTAGCTTTACCACAAAAAATACACAGACGGTAAGATCACTTGCCATAAGCATAAGTGGGGCAATTGAGTTGTGCAGAATCAGGAAACTGAACAATGGAAGTTCCCAATTTTGAGCCAGACTCATTTCAAAGGGTGAAAGCAAAACAGAGAGATTCATCCTCAAAATAACCCATCAAAGGCAAAATTGAACATGGTGAATGGCGGCATTCACAACATTGCCCCCCTCTAGATTGGCCTTAGGGGGTAGTATTTGCAAAGAAACTTGGCATGCACTTGGGCAAACAGACAACCATCAGAGAGGAGTTTCACAGTGTACTCTGACCCTTGTTTGAAGGTCACTTCTAGAGGTCTAACTCACAACGTGTCTAGCTTGTGAGCACGCCCTCCTACTCTATGCTGACAGTAGAGAAGATGATCCCCAATGTTGAACTCAGGTAGAGGGGAACAGCCAGCATTGTCAGGAGAGAGCTCAAGCATCTTGGTCTTGTATGCAGAAGTATACGCTGTGTCCTGTATGTCAATTATGAGGTTGACAAGATCTTTGATATGGTCATCAGGGTTCATGGCCTTATCAGAGGAGAGTAGGGCCCCCCAAGAGCAACAGAGTGGTGGCCTCACGCCCATACAGCATAGCAAAGGGGGAGTACTGTGACAGATCCAAGTCCAACCAGTCAAACTTACCATTATCTTACCCTTGACTCTTATTACTGTTGCCTTCCTGTGACAAAGCTTTGAGGAGCTTTACCTCCAGGGAGGCAATTTTATGAGACAACACTTTATTGTCATCCCACCAATAAGCCAGAATTTTGACACTCTTCTTCCCCCTACTTCTTAACACCTCAATTTCATGATTGGCTCTGTCCTTCACCTGTTATAAAATTTCATTGAACCCTAACAGCAAGTTCCAGGAATCCCATGCATAAATTCTGCTTCCTTGTGCCAGGGTTCCTTCTCTGGCAAAATAGTTGGAGTATGATTCTTCAAAAGCCGCTTTCACTTCTACCAAAGATTTCTCAGGTGCAATCTTAGAGACCTCCAGACTGAACCAAGCCTCCTCAAGCAAAATGGTAGGAACTTCTTTCCTAGCAGCCACAGTTTCTACATGAAGTACTCCAAATTTTGCTCTTTCAAATGATAGCAAAGAAGACATGATAATTAAAAAGTAGTTGAGGGGAAAGCATCAAAGTTGACAATATATCTTTATTGAAATTTAGCTGTTTTTGCTTATATACCATTTAGGGCATATTTGGCTGAAAACCCCTCCAGTTCTTGAATCAACCTATGATTCATATCACGTGGTCTATGACATTTAAGTCATCCAAACCTAGATCTTTACCTAAAAGATCTCCTTTAATTATCAACCTATGAGAGTTAACCTACAATGAGGAGGAGTCACCTGACATCATTCATCTCAATGTATCAATTTGGCATGGAGCTTCCTCAGCTCCTGGCGCCAAACCCCTGTGGAATATACACATTCCAAAACTCAGCTCTCAATGTTCCAATTGGGAACTAGCTGATTAAACCTGAATCCCTATACATCATTGTCTTTATTTAGTTATCTTCACATTTAATGGTTTTTTGCCTTAAACCCCATTAAAATGCTTTGGAACTCAAATCAGGCGGCGCCTCAGCGCCTCTCAAATCAATTAGGCAGCGCAGCGGCGCTTCTAACCTAATGAATTTGCCAAAACGGCACTTTTAACCAAAAATTTGGGGTTTACTTTTGATTAACCTTAACCAAACTTCTTGACACAGTCAAGGCAATCAACCAATATAATTAAATCCTCATTGATTATATTCCCATGTATTTATTAATTAATCTTCTTGGTTAATTAAATTGTTTTTGAGACACCTAGTCTCCAAGATTGATTCAGCCAATCTTGCCTTATGTTCTTTTATTGAATATAGATACTAAGTTTTCAGGGATCTTTATCTGAAGGATTCCTGCCAGACCTATCTAAATAAAAAAACAGAAAAAATAGAGAAACTTTATATTTCAGAGTATTTATTTGGCTAAATACTTAACAGTGACTGTTGTATGATCACAAGTACCCAGTGACATAATGTTTGCTAAGGCAATACTCAAAGAGAGCAGTGGGTAGGTATAGATCCCAATTTGCAGCATCAGAATAGGTGAGTTTCCTCATGATAAAAACCAGAGTCAAGTTTTCACGCTCAACTGCCCCATTGGTAGAAGATTATAGGGGGCAGAGGAAGACTGGTGAGATCCCAAGGCCTTGACAACAGAGGTCACCAACTTATCATTAAAGTTAGTCCCATTGTCAGGAAACAGCACTTGAGGGTAGCCATGACGGTAGAATATGTCCTACAACAGAAAGGCGGCAGTTGTTTTGGAAGTGATGTCCTTAGTAGGGCAAGCTTCTACCCACTTGCTAAAATGATCAACAGCAATTAGGATAAAGCGGCAGCCAGAACAGGAGCAAGGGAGAGGTCCTACAGCGGCAATGCTGATAGTATGAAAGGCGTGTTGAGGGGGGACTAGCTTGAATTCATGCAAGGCAGCTTGAGGTCTCTGGAGCTGGCAATCATGACAGCTAGCAATGACGTCAAGAATCAATAGGCAAAGATTTTCCCAGAAGTAGTTTTTCTGGAGCCAGTCATAGGTCTTGGCAATGCCTCCATGTCCCGTCTCCTTATAAGCTTGGAGCACCAAAAAAAGGCAAAGACTAGGCCGTACGTAAGATAAGTATTGGTTGTGTATTTTCTTGAAGAGCTGGTTGTTGTAAGTGAGGGTGTCCTCAGATAGCTTAGATAGGGCATTTTAAACTTCTTCCGTATTGCTCTCCCAAGAGGAGGAGTATCCAATAACTTCATACAGTTGATCAGCCTCAGTGGGGTGTAAAGCAAGTATGGGCATTCTGGACAATTCATCTGCATTCTGGTGTTGAATCCTGGGACAGTGTAGTACTGTGAAGTTGTAGCCTTGCAGGCAGAGAGCCCATTGGGCTAGTTGTTCTTCTGGTTCCTTAAGCTGTTGTAGCCACTTAAGTGAAGTGTGGTCAGTGACCACAGTAAAATGGGTGCAGTACACATAATGGCAGAACTGCTTAACTGCATGCAACACAGTGAGGCATTCCTTTTCCGTGACGCTATAATTCTTTTCATGCTTGTTGAGGACACAAGGCGTATAAGCCACAGGGTGATCCACACCCTCATCATCTAGTTGAGCCAGGATAGCTCCAATGGCTATGTTGCTAGCATCAGTGTAAGGATAAATTCCTTGTTATAGTCAGGGTACACTAGGATGGGAGCCTCCTTGAGCTTTTGTTTAAGAGTCTCAAAGGCTTGTTATTGACTAGCGGTCCACTCAAAAGGGACATTATGCCACAGTTGGACCAAAGGTTTGCTAGTGTCAGAAAAATCAGGGATGAATTGTCTGTAGTATCCCATCATGCCCAGAAAGACTTGTACTTCTTGCAGGTTGGTGGGCAAAAGCATTTTGTCAATGCCCTCAACTTTCTTGATCATTGGGCAAATCCCTGTCTGGGTTACCTCATGGCCTAAGAATTCAAGGTGTTCCTTAAAGAAAGCACACTTAGATGGTTTTAGCTTAAGGCCAGCCTCTCAAATCTTTATTAACACTTCCTTAAGATGGGCCAGGGGATCAGTAAAGCTAGCACTGAAGACTTTTATATCATCTAGGTATACTAGAGCACACAAAAGCTTCAAGTCACAGAGGATGGAGTCCATGGCTTGTTGGAAGGTAGCCAAGGCATTGAAGAGTCCTTGCAGCATATGTGTAGGCTCAAACAATCCTTTGGAGGTGATAAGGGCAGCCTTCTGTCTATCCTTGGGAGATATATCAACTTGCCAGTACCCAGATTCTAGATCCATGGCAGAGAAGAACTTAGAGCCTCCAAGGGGGCAAGAGCATCATCAATACATGACAAGGGGTAGGAATCCTTTTTGGTTAATGAGTTCAAATGTCAATAGTCCATTAAAATTGATGACCTCCATCCTTCTTCTTCAGTATGAGTAAAGGGGAGGCCCATGGGCTCTGAGAAGGAGCCAGCAGCCCAGCGTCCAAAAGTTGTTTGAGCTCTTTAAACACCTGGGCGTTTTCCACTTGACTACAACAATAAGGTTTAGCTTAGAAGGAAGGAGCATCACCAGTATTAATCTGGTGAATAAGCCTTTAGCTAGGCCATAATCAGTGCTGTTTTTAGTGCAGATATTTTAAAACTAATCCAGAAGGTCAAGCACCTCTTTCTGTTGGACTGGGGATAATTGTGGGAAATCTTGCACAGTAAACAAGGACAGGACTTGAGGCTCGTACTCTGGTAAGTTAAAGTCTTGAAATGTACCAAAGGGATGTAGGGAGAGCACGTCAGGAGCATTCAACAACTTGCCATAACCAACAATCTGGCCTCTGAACACATGTATAGGGAGATCAGTCAAATTGGCTACCAGCAATTGAACAGGGTCTTTGTGTGAGACATCTAAAATCCCTGAGCAGAGATAGGGTTTGTTGCAACCTAACAAGGGAGTAGAGTATAACTCCAGGAACGTACGCTCAGGTAACTCATAAGATATCTGAGAATTTAAGATAGCTTTGGATCCAGGGGGAATGGTCACAGTGGAAGTGGCTAAGAGTGGAATCCCTTCAGACTCAGGGCAAGCCATTAAAGGGCACTTCATGTTGGATAAATGGGTATGGTACTTTAGGGTGAAAACACCAGTGAGATATTCTAAGGCACATGTCTTGAGGCGCTTCCCAGGAGCTCTAACTGGCTCTTTAAAGATCAGAGGGATAGATGTCCTTCAAGTTGATGATCCCATTGTATTCCCCAAGAAAATTAGTACCAACTAAGAGGCCGTGGCTCTCATTCTCTAAGACAACAGCAGGTGCAGCCAAGAGTAGCTTGCCAAACTGCCTGGGAAGATCATAATAAGCTCCTATAACACGAGTCATGGATAGCCCAGCGGTACCATACAACTGGTGATAGTTGAGGTTGGGAGCAAGCTTGAGCTTCTTGAAAAGCTTCAAGGATACAACATTAACAGGAGACCCTGTGTCTAAGACGGCCTTGATTTTTACCTTATTAATGGATATTTCCACACAAGTGGTAGTACAACCAAAGGGAGGGAGGACAGCCAGAATGTCTTGGGCTTCTACCAGCTCTTTGTCCCGTTTTCAATCATACATCTTAGGTCCAGGAACTCCTTATAGACTTTCTGGAGAGGAAGAAAGACTGAAATATTTTTGAACACAGCATCAGCAACCTCAGCAGCTTCCTCAAAAGACTTGACAAGCACGGGAGATCTCTTGGCTTGGGTGAGGTAAGGGCAAGAGGCAACCTCCTTGGCTTCAGGCAGAGGCTTGACAGTCATAGTAGTCTTCCCAGAACGTAGTTTATAAGGGGCTGCAATAGTTTTGGGGACAGTAAGGATTGAATACCCATAGGTGTTAGGATCTTCCATATCAGAATTGTTCATGTCAGAGTCATCAGAGATGTTGTGGAATAGCAGAAGAATGGGAGGAGTCTCAGTTTCAGCAGGCTCAGAGTCATCAATGGAGGGGGGATTGAAAAAGACTGAGAAGAATTGTCAACCAAGAGTGTCTCTGCCTCTAGGTTGACTGTTCTTTTCCTGCCTGCTCCTTAGGATCAGCTCCCTCAACCTAAGGATTAGTGCATACTCAAGATTGGTAGCCTATCTGGTCACATTTATGGCAACCCTGGTGTTGAGGAGGATTCTGTGAGTTCATGGTAAGGATACACAGGCCACGTGAAGACAAACCAGAGTTAGAGGCTGCACAATTCTCCCGCGCAACTGCCCCAGAATGGGTAAGGTGCATATCCTGCAATACAGTATTTATGCTCTTCATAGAAGAAAGCATGGCTTTATGAGCCTTAAAGTGAAGACACAGAAGCTAGTTAACCTTAAGGGCTTGGGTGCAGGCCATGTAAGCCTCATGTGCTGTCAGCTGTCTTCTTGTTATCAATTTCTGTCCTTCCATGTAGAATCTATCTGCAAATTTGGCCAGAGTCCCCTTGGGTTTGAAAGCAATATGCATGAAGGCGTCCTTCTTCACTTCCAGACTAAGGTCACTACCAAATTTTTTAATCAGAAGCTGTTTCATTTCTGCCCAATTCACAATGGTGGGCAGCTCTAGCACTACTACCTCTTGACAAGTTGGTTGCAGGCAGGTTAGAATGTGTTCCTTCTTAACCTCATCAGAGGCTCTTCTCATAGAAGGTTTGTAGATAATTAGTAAAGATGCAATAATATATGTTTTAGGATCAAAGTCTTGCTTAAAGGTAGGTTTTAAATGTGCTTCAGGAGTTGTGCCACTATTATTACTGCCAAGTACATTTATGCAGGAGGAGAAATCTGCCTCAGATTTGGAAGGGGGCTGTCTGGACCACAACTGACATACACTCTCTTCAAGAGTGGTCAAGGTCCTAGCAGAGCAGGCACCTGCATCATTGGTTATGGTAATCTGTCTCTCAGTGACATCTAGGCGTTGTTCCTGTGTGGTTACCACCAAGGAAAGCTCAGCCAGGCAGGAAATCAGGGAAGGTCCCACTGAAAGGCAAGGAGCAAACCTATCATTTACCAAATTGATTAATTCACTCATTTCTTGCACGTCTTTGTCAAGCTTGGAGTAGTCTAGCTTAAAGTTATCCACCTCATTGGCTAGAGCAATCAACTCTCTAGCACAATGAATTTGGGGGGCTCCTGAAAGGCCTGGGCAGTTGCCATCTTTGTCTGTAACCCAAGTTGAACTAACAGTCAACGCTGTTGAGTTTATACTTCTGGGAAGTATAATAAACAAAATAAAGGGGAAGATTAAGAAGAGAATGATACTTTATTGAATATGAATATAGAATAATATATGGTATCATGAGAAGCCACATACTGTCCATGTACGTCATGGAGGTCATGGGGCTTATCTGAGTAATGTTTCTCTTGAGTCACAAGGCTTAATCAAGTTGTGTTCCATTTAGGACCTGGATTGAGTGATCCCCGTCATAGATGGTTAACTGATAATGGTGTCACTGGTTTATTGGCTGGGCGGTGAACCATTCAGTGAGCTGCTCAGTGATTTACTTGGGGTGTTAATTCCCCAAGAGAGAGTAATCAAAGATGTTGTGACATCTCCCCCTGGGGTGCTGGAAGGCAGATCCTTGGGAACTTTCTTGGGAGGAATTTTTCCTTTGGGTTGGGTAGGTATGGATAACCTACCTGTGCTACCACAGTCAAGTTTATACTTCTGGGAAGTATAATAAACAAAATAAGGGGGAAGATTAAGAATAGAATGATATTTTATTGAATATGAATATAGAATAATCTATAGTATCATGAGAATCTACATACCGTCCATGTACGTCATGGAGGTCATGGGGCTAATCTGAGTAATGTTCCTCTTGAGTTACGAGGCTTAATCAAGCTGTGTTTCATTTAGGACCTGGATTGAGTGATCCCTGTCATAGATGGTTAACTGATAATGGTGCCACAGGTTTATTGTCTGGGCAGTGAACCATTCAGTGAGCCGCTTGGTGATTTACTTGGGGCATTAATTCCCCAAGAGGGAGTAATCAAAGATGTTGTAACAATGCCATCATCTCACCAAGGTAGTGACCTCTTGTTGTAAGTCAGCAACTTGAGTTGTCAGAGAAAGCACCTGGGGATCTGGCTGAGGAGCTTTGATAGGGAAATCCTGACTGCAAGTGGACACTCTTAGCTCTTGAATGGCATCCCATAGTCTCTGCTCTCTATCTGCTAAATCATCAGATGGAGAAGAAGGCGGGGCCTCTGGTTTGTGCATGTAAAGCTCATCTACCTGAGCTTGAAGTTTGGAAATGGCAGCGGCAGTAGCTACCCTTTCTTGATCAAACTCTATACTGAGCTTGTGTAGGCCCTCAGCAGCAAGTGCTGCCACTTGCTGTAGTTGATTGAAGGATAAAGAACTGAATGCATTGAGCTGCTGCACATGTTGCTCAAAATTGGTCAGATAGGAATTCAAGGTAGAATATACTTGGGTTTACCATGGCTTTTCTAACTGGTGGAACTTATGTAGACACTCCCTGACATATTTGGGGATGGACTGGGGCATTTTCTTGATGGAATTAACCAAGCGGGTTTGGGAGGCAACAGAGTTGCGCTGATTGTCTGATATCAAGGAAAACAGGGAGTGGATCTACTGTTGATACAAGGCAAACTGATCCCAGTGATTTGTGATAGCTGCTTGTAGGGACAAAATCTCCTGCACATGGAGCCCTAACACAATTTGATGGTGGGCTAAGGCAGGCTGTACAAAGGAAGACAATTGGTGCTCAGTAGAGCCAGCTGCTGAGAGGAGGTGATGTGGTAATTGTGGAGCTATAATTAATTTGTAGTATTCCGCTTGACTGAACTGTAACTGAAGGCAAGTGATGGCTCCTTCACAGGCCATCCCAAGGGCTACTTCCATGAATTTTTCTAAGTCAGGGGTACCCAAGGGGTAGGCCACTAGATAGGGATCATTTCTGAGGTTCAGCACAGTAGGAACAATAGGTAGGTCTGCAATGTCTTCCTCAATAGAAGTACTGGTGATTTCAGGCAAAGTTGGCTCTTTTATAGGAGGAGGCAAAGGTTCTGAAAACGTGGTTACAAAAGGGATAACTGAGGGGCTTACAGCCTCTGTAGTGAGCACCATTTTTGTTGTGATCTGAGGCGCGGCACAGAGTCATAACGTGAAATCCTAACCTTAGGATTGGATTCATACTAAGTCTTGGTTAGATGGCAAGGAAGGCTATTCAATTACCTTGTGGCCCTGAATGAATAATCTCTACTAGTTGTGGGTAGAGAGAGGCGCCAAAGTATGTGAAGACACAAAGATAAAAATTTGAATATAACTTAATTTTTATTGGTAAAAGTGAAATGGAATATATACTGTGTATCTTTACCACAAAATAGTACATGGACGGTAGGATCACTTGCCACCAGTATTAGTGGGGCAAGCAAGCTGCAAGTAATCAGGAAACTAAACAATTGTATTTCCCAGTTTGGATAAAACCTCATTTTGAGGGACAAAAGCAAAAGTGAGAGATTTGTCCTCAAAATAACCCATCAAAGGCAAAATCAAAACATGGAGAATGGCGGAATTCATGACAGACACTGGCAAGGATTTTGGTCCTGAAGGGTTCACATTAAAATTGTTTTCATTATTGCTCTTAATGGGATGCAGGCGGCCAGGTTCTTGGTCTTCTGAGCTGGTGGGTTGGGGTAGGAACCAGGGTTCAATCCTTGTTCTGGATTTTGCTTAAATATTAGAAGTGCACTGTCACCTGTGAAGCATAGAGCCAGACATGGCCTGACTGTGTCAATAAAAATTATTTTAACCAATTTTATCTTCCAAATATGGTTGAAATTGCTCATTGTAAGTCCAAAGTACTGTGGATGTTCTAAGTAAGATAATGGTATCTCCTGGATTGATCAGCTGGTTTCCAATTGGAACCCTAAAACTCTTGGTCCTGGTTTAGGTATAATCCATAGGGTTACAGTGAATGAAGTTTTTGACACTATAAGCTACAAAAATTACATGCCTATGTAAGGAAATAAGCGGCTCTAAAAATTTATCTAGGTGTGTTATTAAGGATCAATAACAAGTACTTCCTGTTAACTTAGAGTTGAGTCTATTTATAGTTATAGCTTTGTCAATCTAATGGAAATCCAGGTAGGATTCTAGAATGATAGGGGGTTTCAGCTAAACATACCCCAAAGTGATATAAAATTTAAACTTAGTTATACAAATGAAGTAATCTTAACAGGACTTTTTGTTTTTTTCCTCAAATAAATCTCTATTTTATGTCTTATAATTTAACTGAAATAAAGCCAAGTTTGGGGTTATCAAAGGGGAAATAGCACCAAGGGAAAAATATCTCTGAAAAGATGCTAGAGGAGTATTTAAGAGATCTTAAAGTATCAAAGACCTACCCAGAGGAGGCCCTAAAAAGGGGAGGGAGGCCTTAAAAGAGCTTTTTGATGATTAATTTTATTGAAAAAGAATTTCTGAATAAGGGAGTTATGTCTGTTACATTAGATGCTCAGAATCTTCTGGTAGGATTGGATGGCATATTACTAGATTGAAAACAAGAGATGGAAAGAGAACTTAGAGTTTTAAGGCTCAGAAAAAAGAAAAGTGTGGAGGTGATTGAAAATAGTGTGGTAAAAATAAGTAAATGAGCATAAAGATTAATCAGCTGGAATTATTACTTAGCAAAATTTTAAAACAAGATTCCTGTACATTAGTTTTCAGAGTCATGGCACTAAGAAAAATAAAAAACCAATTATTAAAACAGAAGACTTGGCCCTCCAACAAGGCTCTAATTAAGCAGGGTTGTGACCTGCAATGTTACAAAAGTAACAGTTTCAAAGCCCTGGGCGGGAATCAAACCTGCTCCTAGCCACCAGGCGGGGCTAGCAGACAGGGGAGATTTGGCTGCACCTGGATTTTTGCTTTTCAAAACAAATCCAAGTGCAGGAACCATTCCTGTCCTGGTGATAGCTGAGGGCCCTGATTTGGGCCCCAAAAGCTACGCCCAAGCCTTGGTGGGTTTGGCTGGGCCTGGGCAGGCTATTTTTAGCTGCTCAGTAAACCCAGATCAAGCCCACCCTCTGTTAAGTAATTTGGGGTCCCCAATTGGGAACCCCTTTTTTAATCAAGTTCTTCTACCTCAAGAATGCCTGTCAAGTCAGTCCCAAAATGGTGATCAAATTGAAAAAAAAAACCCATAACCCCAGAAGCTAAACCTGCCAGAATTAATGGCCAGCCAAGCCAAGATGGACCACCAAAAAGCCAAACAACTGTTCCTGAAAACCCCAAAAATGACCATGAAGCAGCCAACCAAACAGCAGAACCTGAGATGCCAAGCCTTGCCACACAGATAGCACCAGAAGAATGCCCAGAGGCACCTGCATGCAAGTAAGTACATAAATCAGAAGCACTTGAAAAAAGTTCTGTATTGTCATCCTTACCAAATAAAGTTGTTATGAACCTTTGGTTCACCAATTTGTTTCCATATTATTCTTTATACTCTTCCATCTGCATGCACCCAAGCGTCAGTACCCATCTACTGGGATAGATAGTCAGACTCCAGTTGATAAAACTGAAGCCTTTGACTAATACTTCCCACCCAATACTCCATTTGGCCCTGTGCATTTCACTGAGTATCTCATAAACCCTGATCACAAACCCTGGACCTTGGAAGAATTGCAGTGTTACACCTGCTCAAACGCCCCCAAGGAACCTTACCAAAGTGTCTGTGATGGCAAAGCAATCACCATCTACCCCTTGATCTTCAACAGGAAGTACAACAATCCTGCTGCCTACTTGGTCCCCATGGAACCACCCCCAACACCCAAACCAACCATCTCATCCCCCCACTTCTGATACCACTGGCCAGAGTAGTCAATTCCTGGGAGTGCTTTACCTGGCGCTCATGGGATTGATTGACTCTTCTTTGCCAGTGGCTGGACCTTGGGCTGTGGCTGGGAAGGCCCTTTCCTACCTGGTAAAGTTAGGTCCCATCATCTGGTGGGCCATGCCAGTACCTGCTTCAACTCCTCCCTCACCTGCTGGAGCTCCACAGTACTCTTGATATCCTGACATACAACCTGACTTGCCAGTGACTCATAGCCAAACTAGGAGGTCAACTAAAATTTCCAAATTTGGCAACATGAACAGATGATGATCCCTTACCGTGGATACCCTGATTTGGTGTTTGACTCATTATCAGGATCAAGCCACCTCCTTCACCATCCAACCAAGTGATCAATACAATCATGTTCCTGTTATCCATGATTCACAATGACTATATAATAACTATCTCCCAATAAAGAATATTATCCAGTTTTCAATTTTCCCCCTTGTAACTCTGCTAAAACAGCACAGTTACAACACAATGAATTTATATAAATTAACTGTCAGAAAACCTGCAGACCATGGTATTTTATCATCCTCCAGATGATATCCTAAGTCTTCTAACATTATGAAAGTACAGAGAACCTGTGACTTTGGAGTAACCTTTGACCCAGAATATTTTGTTGTCATAAGAAGTAGCAAGTCTGACAAGGCCCAAGGCCCAGAGGATTTGGGACAATTCTTCCTACTTCTGGATATAGGTTTGTAGTTGACTCTATATGTTACTATAGATAATTATAATGTAAGACAACAGTATCAACTTTTTCTCTCCACTTAAAGGCTGAGAGAGGATCACATTAACGAAATAAGGCTTGAATCAATCATCAAGTCAATAAGGAATCATATGTCTTTTATTCTAATGGAATAGCTTTAAGGCAGTCTGCCTGCACACATACTATCTGAGTTAGCTCACAACACTTGAAGAGACTGAAGTAGCATTATGGCAACATGGCAGGAGGCCCAGCCTTTTTGGGGTGGTTTTTACAGAAGCTTGCTTGACATCTTCCATAGATTGATATCTTTTCTGTCTACCTGGGTCACTTCTAGGGCTATCTAGCCAGTGGCTGGCTACTGGTTCACAGAGATGATTGTTTCACTTAATCAGAGCTACTCTAATGCAATAGGTGCAAAGCCTTTTTATCTTAGATTGTTTGGCCTGATAGCCCAGTCTACTTTAGACTCTTCTAGAAATGTTTCAGATGATGGCCCATGTGATGGCCCTGGTCCTAGGATATAATTAAAGTTTATAATAGTAATTAATATGAGAAGTATGTTTGAGATGGTTGTTGAGGTGGACTAATTAATGAGCAGTAATTGCATATTCCATTAATTAATTTCAATGCATGAATTTGTTAAATACCAGGATATGATTTGGCCATTGATTCATTGATCCTGCAGCCTGCACTGTTATGTTGAAACCATTTCAAATAGTGATTGACATCTGACCCGCAATAATTGGTTTAATCTGTTAATTAGCCAATATCCCAAAATCCTGATGTTAACAATAAATTTGGTTCCAATTCCATTTCACTTAAATCTAAGTTGATTTTGCTTAGTGCCACAGCTTAGAAAACTACTTCAAAGAAAAGATTCAAACTTTAAATAGTAATGAAAAGGCAATAATTAAATTCCTGAATCCTCTACATACATCTACCAGTATCTAAATCCAAACTGGATCAGTATCAAACTCACCTCTTGAATACCCCAAGAAAATACCCAAGGCTTTTCCTTCCAAAACCCCAGGGTAAAATGTTGCAACATCTTCAATTTCTCTCTGTCAGGAATTCCTGACCTATTAGGGTTG
>QTSX02007576.1:0-16708 GCA_014839935.2 Entomophthora muscae | reverse complement strand
ACCACACATTTGTATGAGCCATATTTAGTGCAGAAGGCTGTTTTGGGGATGTCTTCCTCCTTGATGCAAATATGGTTGTAGCCAATAGTTAGATCAATCTTGGAGAAGACTGTGGCTCCTCCCAAGGCGTTTTTCAGGGATCCAGTCTTGAGCGGCCAGCCCGTTGTTTTCAGGGATAACTCAGTCTGGGTTTTTTGTAGGCAATGCCCACCACAAGAGGGGAGCTAACTTTAAAAGGTAGGAGGCGGACTTCCCCACCCAGGACCACAGGCCGGCGGTCAGTACGATAGTGTCCACCACCCCTGTGAGGGTGATATACACAATCCCAACCAGCTTTCCAGAATGGTCAGTTGGGAGGTCGGGCAAGGAAGTGGGCATAGGTTTTGGGGTCACAGGCGGTTACATGGGCAGGTTGTAAGCAGGGAGATAGTTGAATTTCCCTCTGAACAACTTGGGTGTTGAATTTATCCACATGCCTTGTTGTTTTTATCTAATTGCAGATTGTATGTGGGACAAAGGATTGAGTTCAAGTATCTTTTCCAGGGTGTATTCCTTGTATTCAGATTTCAGAGGGTAGTCAATAAAATGGACTGGTCTAAAGGGTACACCAGGAGGACAGAAAAAAGGGGGTGATGGGGCAGGCAGGCCAGGAGATCTTGAACTGAATTGGTAGACAGCAAATACAAAATAAGGCAATATCTGTGTGAGCCAAAATAACATAACCTTTATTCAAAAATGGCAATAAGTTTGGAGCACGGGGTCCTTTGGTCTATATAGTACCCCACCTCCAAACTTAACATTTTCCATGGGGGGATCATCAGGGCATTGGGAAGGGTAGGATTGGGGGAACTGGGTGCTTGGGTCCAAAGGCAGCAAAATGGCACTTGGCCCGGGAGTTCTTTCATTGGTCAAGAATCTCAATTTGGCTACCTGATTATCTTGCTTTAGTGTTGTGGTCATGGGACCAGGCCGCAGGCCTGTGCCTCTTTCCTGGGTTGTCTCTTGATTGGCCGCTGGTGTAGACTTCAAGTTCATGAAGCTAATAGTTACCAAATCAGTACCTCCATTAGGCGCTGTGATTAGTCTTCCATTTGGTGCAATAATTTCCTTGGTTTGACTTGTTTTACTGCATGGGTCAACATTCTCGGTATCAGCTTGTGGGGGCTTGATCCCAGAAAGGCGTGGGTTGCAGTCCTGTGGTCCACAGGCCCGGCGGCCCAGGGGAGTCCAGGGTTGGGGTTCAATTCTTGCTCCTGGGCCTGGGTTTCCAGAGAGGAAGAATTGTCAATCCTCCCAAGGCATCAAAGAGATTGTCAATCAGTGGTAGTAGATAACAATTCTTGATGGTAACTTTGTTTAGGGCTCAGTAGTCTGTGACCAGACGTAAGGTACCATTCTTCTTGGCTACAAAGAATACAGCGGCTCTAAAGGGAGACTGTGAGGGGCAAATAAGCCCTTTCTCCAACGCCTCCTTGAGATAGGTGTGTAGGGCGTCATCTTTGTTTGGGGTCAGTCTGTAGACAGGGCGTGCTTTGGGGACAGCCCCTTTGAGTTGGATAGAGTGTTGGATGTTTTTCTCAGAGGGCAGCCCGGGTAGCGCTTCTTTGAAGATTTCTGGATGGCGGGCCACAATTTTGCGGTCCTGAGGTGTGGAGG
The DNA here is from genome assembly GCA_014839935.2 of Entomophthora muscae. Lineage (NCBI taxonomy): Eukaryota > Fungi > Entomophthoromycota > Entomophthoromycetes > Entomophthorales > Entomophthoraceae > Entomophthora > Entomophthora muscae. Next base: position 15,052 of record QTSX02007576.1, on the reverse strand, counting down.
TATCCTGGTGATCTTTGAAGTGTATGATCTTGTACTGGCAGGAGTCCCAGTCAATTGCCTTCAGGTTTTCTTTTTTGTCCAGGGTCTCTGTGATGCGCACAAAGACGTGGTCACGTAGGAGTTGGTCCACAGAGTCAGGGTAGATCTGGTGGTTGATGCCTTCACGCTTGATGGTCAACACTGAGGTTGCCCAGTCTAAATGAGGATTTTTCTTTCACAACCAGTCTAGCCCCAGCACAATGTCAAACTTTGGGAAGTTGATGACGGGACCTTTGATGGTAGAGTGGAGGTTCTCAAGCATGACGGAGAAGGGGGCGGTCTCCCTTGTCATGGCAATGTGATGTTTGTCAGCCAGGACCATGTTTTTAATCCGCAAAGGATTAGTGGTTAGCTTGAACTTATCTACAAAGCTGCTGTTGACTAGTGTTTGATCTGCACCCAAATCCAGGAGTTCTGAGCCTGTGTAACTGCAAAAACGGAAAGGATAGGTCATCAGTTTATTGGGATGTCTGGCAATGGTGTACAGTACTGGGTCCTCTGAGGGACTTGGATCATTGGGCATGTCAGGAGTTGTGTGGGGAGAGCTTGGCTTGCTTAATGCTCTCCCTGGGCTTTTCCCTCATCTTGATTGCCTTGCATGGCAGTGACACGGACATGGGTGTGATTTGACTGGCCATAGTTCCCACTTCCATGTCCATTTGAACCTGTGGGTTTATGGTTGGTGTTATTCCTGTTGCCTCCAGGGGGTGATTGAGTGGAGCACCTGCCTGTATGGGAATCCTTGGGTCTTTCTCTTTTTCCAGTTTGTGCCTTATGAAGGGCGTTGGAGGTTTGTTCTGCTTTCTCTGCTTTGAGATACAGCTTTGCAGGTTGATCACCTGATCCAGGTTCACATGTCTCATCACATGCAACTTGAGGGTGTTGTAGTACATGAGGTGTGTGGCTGGGGTGTCAAAAGCCATGTCCAATGGTGCTCAAAGTTGGAGTTCCTTGTAGGCGCGGGTGAGTTCCTTCATGGTGCCTGTCTGGGTAAGGTTCTTCACTTGGCGTATTATCATGAGTGCTGTATCTTTAAGCACAAATCTTGCCAGGAAGTCTTGCTTGAAGGTATCCCAGTTCTTGTTGGTGTGTTCCTTGTGCCACTTGCTGCACCAGGTGCCAGCGTCATGGGTCAGGCGGATGGAGATTTTTGCAATCCAAAATTGCTGTGGGCATTCTATCTGGGCCAGCTTGCTCTGAGCAGACTGGATCCATGCAGCAGTGTTCTTGTTGTTGGCCCCGGCAAAAGGTTCCAAGGCGGCGCTTCACAGTCTTTGAGCTACGTAGGCGGGCATGGCGCTTTTGTCAGTTGGTCGCGGAATGGAGGAGTGAGCCTGGAAGAACCCTTGTGCCGACATGGTGTTGAAGGCGGGTAGTGGAATAACTGTGTTCTGGTACAGGACAAAACCATCAGGTATCTCAGCACCAGGAGTGTACGGGGTCCAGTCAGGCGGGAGGCCAGACATAATTCTGTCAAGGATTTGTTGGCCGCAGCGCATGTGGGCAACAGGCGGAATTTTTCAAGATAAGGTGGGATGGAGAACCTACCTGTGCTACCAATGTCGTAACTGTGCTGTTTTAGCAGAGTTACAAGAGGGAAATATTTAGGGGCTAGGTAATAATCTTTATTGTGAGATAGTAATTATATAGTCATAGTGAATCAATGGATAGCAGGAACATGATTGTTGATCACACGGTTGGATGGAAGAAGGGGGTGGCTTGATCCTGGTAATGAGTCAAGCGCCAAAACGAGGTATCCACCGTAGGGGATTATCATGTGTGCATGTTGTTGGATTTGGTAATTTGAGTTGACTTCCTAGTCTGGCTTCAAGTGGCTGGGTAATTAGATTGCGGGTCACAAACCCACTTGTTTGGAACCTTGCTGGCAGGTTGAGCCTGCGGTTTTGACAGATGTTTCAATAAAATAGTCATCTTATCCATCTAATCTTACTTTCCCTAAACTCTAATCCCAACAATCTTTTGTGGGTTCCAGATTTCCTCACACATTCCAAATGATTCTTTTGGGTGTATGAAGGATCCATGGCTATGCTGAGCCATCTTACCTGTTAATTCCCAAATCTTGGTCAATTGACTTTATAACTTACACCAACACATAGATTCTGATTTAGGCCAAGTTAATTCTGTTTATTCCCACAGATATAAACCATAATATCATTCTGAGATGTTGAGTTGAACTTGGTGATGAGGTGAAGTTATATTACTAAAGTAGCGATATATTGACTTAGGATAGGTTTTTATCTTGATAGGCAAGCAAACAGTTATTCAAGCTTGGTGATTCTCCCTTTTGGCTGGACAACTTGCTATCTTTTCCTTGGCTAAATTATGCTGCAGATATTTTTGAAAAGGGTATATTGGTTGCATTGCCTAGCTGAAGAGTTTAATGCTTTTGCATCACCAGAAGGATTGGTGCCCTTCCACCTTCAAGAAAGCAGACTTGGTGGATTTATTTACATATTAAGCCTGTGCAGATCCAACCAGAAATTTAATAATCGGTTGATTATCTATTAAACAACCAATTTGAATTTTGGACTGAATAATGAGCACCTGCTTTTTAAAATGCATGCCATCATTAATCAGGATCAAAAGTTGGCTCGTGGTTAACACAAAGGATTGGCATCACCAAGAAAAATGAAGCAAAGTTTGAAGTCTTGGAAATTTTCCACAAGTGAGCCCTTCTGCGATAAAAAAAATTATAAGAGTAAGTTAGGGTTCCTATACAACTGGCATAAATCAATAAACTAATTGGGATTAGTAAATTTAGTCAAAGTTTAATAAATAGGAGCCCCACTGTAAATCGAATAATCAACCATTCATAATTAAGGGACATGTCAATTCAAGCTGGGACATATCCTTTAAGCCTGAATAGCCTCAACAAGGTACTCAATAAACATAACCATCTCAGTAAAGGTGTTGACAAAAGGGTATGGGCCAACTCGGATGCAATTAGGCCGTCGCTCATCACAAATAACCCCATTGTCGCATAGGTAAGCAAATACCTCTTCAAAATTTTCATCAATCAACAGTGAAAGTTGACATCCACGAGATTCAGGCTGAGATGGGGTCATGATTTTGATTTTCTCCTTTAGTGTGTCATTATTTAAGATGAGATACTCCAGGTATCCTGTGAGAAGCAGAGATTTCTTTCTAAACTCGGCCATGCCAGCCTCGTGGTAAATCTCCAAGCTGCCCAAGAGAGCAATGCAGTTGGTGACGCTGGGATTGGAGTGCTGGAATCCCTGAGCTCCAGGAGAAAGCTCCATCACTACTATGTTAAACTTGTTTTTAATAAGAGCTACCATTGGACATGTGGAAACGTGTTTCCAGGCGATGTGCCCACCATCCCGTAAGCCTAAGATGTTTAGAACTTAGACAGAAACATCCAACCTGGTAAAATCCTGGTTATTGGATATCTTTTCATGTACAAATAGCCCGCCAATATTGCCAGGCCCAGAGGACAGATACTTGTAGGAGCACCAGCAAGCAAAGTCAACATCCCAATCATGAAGCTCTAGCAATATATTTCCAACCGCATGGGCTAAATCGAACCCAACCACACATCCCTAAACCATCAGCAAAAGGTATATGTAGCTTATTAACTGCTTCATGCCCGACTTGCGTAATGGTTTTCATATCGAAAACTTGACCACTGTAATATTGGATCCCCGGGAGTAAAATAAGTGCAATCAGAATCTCCTTGCTCCTTGATAACCTCAAGGATATCTTCCAGTCGGAAAATATGCTCTCCGTTTCTTGGTTTAACCACCAGCAATGCTGATTCAGGGTCGTAACCTTTGATGCGGATCTGAGATTCTACAGCATACTATAGTCACCAAGCCCGTAATTAGAAATTCAACTAATCGCCTTACATGATCGGATGGGAAAGCCTTATCTTCAATTAGAATCTTGAACCGAGTTTCAGTTGGGGTGTAGAATGCAGTTAATAGGATGTGGAGGTTTGTAGTTAAGGTTGCCATAACCGCAACTTCCAGGGGCTTTGCGCCTTGTACAATTTAGTATTTTCGGCTGAAAAATCTTACTATACCAACAACTTCAGCCATGAAAGGAACGACATTGTCATCTATAGATACCCAGGGTCGGTCTATAGGATGCGATGTGTGACCAAGTACCCCTCTAATTGAAATCCATATTTCAGCGATAGTGTCTTTTTGACAAAAAAGGGTCTTGAAAAAGGAGGAATTGGGACGATAGTTAAAGAACTCTTAAAAAAGAAACAAAAAATTTGCCGAAAAGTAAAAATTTAACAGACACTCGAAATTTTTCTTTAAAGTCTTTATAGAGATGAAATCAAAATAAATACCTGTTCGCCCAAACATCGAGTTCCTGGTTAATCAGCTCACGTGTACGCACTGGTTGCAGCCCCAAAGAATTCGAGCAAAGATAAAGGCACTCCTCCTCAGGATCTAAGGGGTAAATGACTTAAGTAAAAATGCTATAAAAACCCTTATTGTTTTGGCCTACCTTCAACGAAATCAGTTGAATCCACTACTTTACATTTCTTTGGGATGAGAAATTTAGATCGGTAAGAAGCCAACTTATCTTGTGCATCAAGGTAAGCGGCGAACTCTTTCGTATCGATTTCTAGGCCAGAAATTTTGCTAAGATTTATCAGGGTTTCTTGAGCAGCCATGAGTACAATATTAGGTATATAGGGTTGGGCGATATTTATAGACAAACAGCTCGCACTTCAATTGTGATTTGAACGATTTTTAGATATGAACTTTATCTGTTTTGTATGGGCTGTAAAAATATCCCCCGCAACGACTTAATTTTTTATGGAATTTCTCCAACGGTTTTGGGGGCTTAAACAAATGCAATTGCGACTACATAACAAGAGAACCGTTGAACACGCCCAATTTATGTACATTGAATGAAAGTGCAAACAATAGCTATGCTAATAAAACTATCGCATCCAGGGAAATAATATTTTCCGTCAAGTAATTTCCAGTAACTGCTTTTCAGTCATATAAATGAAGATTTACTACTTTCCCTTATTCTTGTTTCATTTATCATCTTTTCCAAAGTGAAAATTTTAACCTTATAAAAGAAAATATTATGTTAAAAATTCAGAATCATCAAAAAACTTATGAATTGATCATTATTTTAAAGAATTGGTATATTAATCTAATTTGCATAAACAAACTAAATAAATTGACTTTAAAAACTTATATTTTCAAAATAACAGTGATTTGTAAGAATCAAGAGAAATGAAAAATCTTTCAGTGTGAAAATAATGATTGAACTTTAATTTTTATTATTATTTAGATCTCAATTGAAATAACATTTTCAATGTGAAGAAAATTGCAGGTGGATCAAAAATAGGCAGCATTGGTATGGTTACATTTGTATGATTGAAACTTAGTTTGTAGAGAAATAATTGTCAGAAAATCGTTATATCCTATACATTCACTGTGCAGTAGGTAGACACATTTTTAGCTATAGCATGTAGAATCTACATAAGTTGAATTAATTAATCAATTATTTAATTGCTTATACACACTTTACTAAACCAAAAATTACAACTTAGTTTTGATGGTTTAACTTAATTAATAATGTATTTTTATCAAGCCATTAAATAAAAATATATGAAAATAAGAATCAACTGATTTAAACTAATGGTATTTAATTTTAAATTAAATGCTAATTTAGTCGCATATTTTTAATAATGATATATTAAGAAAATTGTATCCTTTCTTGGCTTGCTTTGCTCTCAGAGTGGTTTAATTTATTTGATATAACTTCAAAGTACAAATAGCCAATATTAAGTGGTTAAATGTATATTTGGTATTAATGGTACACCCCATCACAAATTCTATATGAATTTGTATTTTTAAATAATAAATATAATTTATGATAAAGATGAATTTTGATGGGTTTCAGTCAAAGAGATTTTCAAAGATAAAAAGCTAGCATTAATTAATAGCAATTAGATCACTACTCTTTATATTTATAAGCTTTTAGTTGGGTAAGATAATTTAATAGTTAAATAAATTCAGGGGGTTCACCAGCTTACTATTAAGTTTATTACTCTGATAAATATCTTGGAACTCTAAATATAGATAAAACAGCATTAACTTTAAACCAAAATGCTAATTTGAGAAAATCGAAATTCATTATGATACTCCAGAAACTCGCCATCATCAGGCTTTTAAAAAGGCACATGTTTTATTAGGAACCAAGCTTAATGTAGCCTCTATAACCATCTAGAAAGCCCTAATTTAAAAATGGTCTTGATAATGATTACCAATGCTGAAGAGGTTTTAATAAGACAATTGTCATCCTATTATGAGAGGCTCTTTGGTTTCCTTCCAACGTGATATTTTGCTTTATTCATAGTTTTCTGCTTTTCAGTAGAAAGAATGAGATATTATTTCCGATCGGCAAATCAGATACTTGATCAAATAAACCATGTTCTCAACTTTGTTGTATCCGAAGCAAAAGACCCACTTTTAGATTGTGACTGACTTGAAATTGCAGTTGTAGAGCTAACGCATTTCGCTTCAAATTCCCATCTCAGAATACGCCAGCTAAAAAACATACAGCCTAATAGTTAAAATATCTTTTTTAAGGATGGATTAGAATGTAGCGAGCATTTAGGAGCCCCAGTGCTAAGACTACGTCATGTAAACAAGGGCTGGGCTTTCTTTTCGGCTTAGCGCTGGTGGACTGTTTGATAAGATAGCTGAGTAAATAAAATCCACTGGCTCGCTTTCCTTATGTAGATTCATATCTAATAAATATCAAGTTTTAAGCCTGTATAAGACGATCTATTTAGACTGTTCCTTATCCTGCCTATTATTGCCATAAATAGAACATTTGATTTACATCAAAATATCACCAAATCCAACTGTACCATTCTTTTGGAAGAACTAAACTACCGAAAAATGGAAGCTAGAAAATGAATTGAGCCAGGGCATCGAAATAGCTACAAGCCATTTTTGACCTTCACGTCACAGCATCATGCTAACTGGGTTTACGCTGCAACCGGTCGAAATGATTTAATAGGACCTCTCTATTTCTGTTCTTCAATATTTGTCATATCAAATAAAATTATTCATTTATATTTCAGTATGATCATAATGTGATAGCAAGGGCTAAAGATGGGCAGGAAGAGTACTATCAATTATTGTTCTGCCGACTAGTTTTCCACCAGGCTGACGGAAAATCAGCCAATAGAAATCAACTTTGAATATTTTTGGCCTATATTTAATTTGATGAGCTTGGTTTTATATAGGCTCGACCTAAGCTTAACCCCACTGTTTAAATTACATTTACTCTTTCCCATCATCTGGCAAAAAAATTTACTTTAATTTTTTAAGTGTGATTGTATATTTTTAAAATAATAAATCTAATGTTGAGTATATACTTCTTGGAAGTATATAAAATGAGATAAATGGGAAAATTAAGAAGAGAATGATACTTTATTGAATATATAATAAGGGTATTATATAGTATTGTCACAACATTTACAATTATTCCCCCTTAGGAAAGAAATTTCCCCAGAAACACCCTGATTATTGAATAATTGGTGGCACCTTTATCAGGCACTCATGTTATATAGGGATCAATCATTTCAAACCCTAAGCAGAACATTACCTGGATAAGCCACATGACTGTCATGAAGTACATGGGCAGTACAGTGTTGCAACTGAACCAATGATGATTCAGTATTTTAATTGGGGAAGACAACAGTCTAATAGAAAGGACAGGAATAATAAGAATAATGCATTGTTTATTATAGAATACTATTATTAATATACTATATGGGGAAAGCCACATGGCCACAAGGGGGTGGCATGGTGGCATATTCCATGTAAGGATTGGAGCCAAGAAATAACTCGTGCAGGATCAGCAGGTCAAATTGGTAGCGCTCCTAATTAGGAGAAATTGCCCGCCGTTTGACATTGCCATCAGATTGGTCCATGTTGTTAGATACATCAAGGGGCTGCTCATCAAGTGCCCCCTGTGTAATGTGAGATATGTTGGCAGGTAAGTCTGGAAACTTGGTTGCAACACCCCCCTTGCCCCCTGCTTGTCGTCAGACACCAGTATTGGATCATGCGGGAGATCTGGGAAGGTCCACATGAACAACTTTTGTGTGGGGATGGCGCAGCAGGGGCGCAAGCAATCATGATGAAGCTTTTTGGTGTTCTCTTGTGCATCCTCCAGCTGGTAGGTGGGTTATCATAGACTGTGGCCATCTTGAAGGGCCCCAAGTGGTTGGGTTCTAACTTGGCTGAATTGGGGTTGAGGGCATAAACAGGGTCACCTATGGCGTATCTGGCCTCAAGGTGCGGTGGTAGTGCAGTATGGTGTCTTCTCGTTGTGTGGTGGGAATATAGGGTGTCTTTTCTCCTGATTCTGCGCAGCAGCAGACATTTCCCGCATTGGTGGTGAACTGACTTTCATTGTCCTTCAGTTTGGATATGGTTACCAAATTAAGGCCTTCATAGAGGGTTGCTTCAGGTTGGAGGTAGAACATTGGCCAATTGGGGTCCAAACTGTCGTCCCCAGTGATGGACGCCACATCGAGCCTTGAGAGAGCATCTGCTGTGATGAGCTCTTTCCCAGGCTTGTACTCAATACACAACTGGTAAGGAGATAGACGCTTGACCCAGCCTTCCTGGCAGTGTGTCAAGTGGGACTGTGTGTTGAAGTATTGGAGGGACTTGTAGTCCGTCAAGACACGGGGTGGGATGGTGGCCCCTTCCAAGTAACAGCGTCACTTCTCGACACAGTGCAAATTGCTGCTAGCTTCTTGTCATGAATTGGGTAACGTTGTTCTGAGTCAGTGAGCTTCCTGGATTTGTATGCCATGGGGAGGAAGACGCCCTTGTCAGTTTCTACCTGCAACACTCCCCCTATGGCCCTGTCAGAGGCATCAGTCTCAAGTTTTTACTGGCGGTTCCAATTGGGGAACTGCAGTACTGGTGGTGTTGCAAGTCTCTGCTTCAACGTCTCAAAGGCTTGATCTCTGGCAGGGGTCCAGTGGAAGCGCTGTTTAGTGTTCAGGAGCTTGGTGAGAGGTGCAATTAGTTCTCTGCAATTGGGGATGAACCTGTGCACGTAGGCAACCATGCCCAAGAAGGTACACACCTGACTGACATCAGTGGGGGTGGCATGATGATGATTGCCTTTATTTTGGCAGGGTCAGGCTTTATCCCTTGGGCAGAGATGGTGTGCCCAAGGAACAAGAGCTCTGACTTGAGAAAATTGCGTTGGAGGGTTTAGCCTTCAACTGGTTTTTCCAAAGGGTGTCAAGGACATCATGGAGGTGTTGGAGGTGTGTGGTTTGATCTTGACTGAAGACAATAATGTTGTCAAGGTACACAACCACACATTTTCCAATCAGTTCCTCAAATGCTTTGTTCATCAACATGGCAAAGGTGGGGGGGGAGTGTTGGTCATTCCAAAGTTCATGACACAACACTCAAACAACCCGTAGCGTGTGTGGAAGGCAGTTTTTGCTTCATCCCCTGGTGCGATGCGGACCTGGTTGTATCCTGCGGTGAGATCAATCTTGCTAAAGACCTTTGCACCTGCAAGCGTTTCAAACAGGCCATCAATCAACAGCAGGGGGTACATATTCTTAACAGTCACCTCATTGAGGATGCAGTAATCTGTGACTAGGCAAAGGGACCCGTTCTTCTTGGCTACAAAGAAGATAGCAGCCCCGTATGAAAAAAGCAAGGGGTGTATAAAGCCCTTGTCAAGTGTGTCTACAAGGCGCTGGCGGAGGGTTTAATCTTCTTTTGGTGTCAAGTGATAGAGGAGACGTGCCTTGGGAAGCAACCCTTGTAGCTGTACAGCATGCTGGATTTCTTGGGGAGGAGGTAGTTGGTCCAGCGTTTTGCTGAAGACATCTTTATACTCCTCAAGGAGTGTAGCAAGCGCTGGTGGAGGTGGAGTAGTTTAGGGAAGGGCCGCAGGTGGTTCTGCGCGGTTAACTTCAACTGAGTATTGCGTGAAGTCTATTCCCCCCTTGAAATTGTATGAGCCCGTTTCTGTGATTCTGACAAACACAGTATCATGTAGCAACTTGCTCATTTTGACGGGATATATCTGATAAACCACCCCATTTCTATTGAGGGTGATGACAGAGGTATCCCAGTTAATGTAGGGACCGTTGTGCCAAAGCCAGTTGAGGCCAGCAATTACGTTGTGGCTGAGTCCTGCCATGATTGGCCCAGAGAGCTTAACCTGGATGTTCCCCATTCTCACAGAGAAGGGAATTGTCACTCTATGGGAGTCAGCTACCTGTACTGCCTTGAATATGCTGGGTACACGGTCTAACTGTTGCAAATCAGCAAACACAGTTACCATAGTGTGGCTGGCCCCAGTGTCCACCAACAATTTGTGGGTGTTTCCATAAAAACGGAAGGGATAAGCCAAGCAGGTTACTTTATTGAGAGAGTGGCTTTCTTGAAGCACAGGGCCATCACTATGGACCTGGAAGACGTCAAGGGTTTCAACTTTGTGGACGTTTTGGTTGCAGGGGTTCTTGGCAAGGAAGGATTGGGAAAGGAGCAAGTGGGGTTGTAGAACTTCTTGTAGCTACAACCCCCAGGCTTTTCCTGGGTCCTTGATTTGGGCTAACTGGAGCTCCCCCTTGCGCGGACGTTTAGTCTCATTATCCTGCTGATGGGGCTGGCAGTGGCCCCCTTGGTTGTGGGCAGTGCCAGGTGTTGGACAAGGTGGAGGTGGAGCATCATTTGTACGGCAGAAACCCATTGAAGCCTGGTTATTGGCCTCCAAAATGGCTTTGTAGCAGTCATCAATGGAGGTGCAGCAACTTACAGGGACCCACTTACAGTTATGGGGCTTGAGCCTATTGACTATCAGTGTCAGGAGCATGGTGTTCCTTTCAGTCACAGCTTTGGGGGCAGTAGCAAGAGCTTTTTGCCAGGCGGCAAGGTATTTGGGAATGGACCCAGTCTTTAAATTGCTAGAAGGGGGGTTCCCACAAAAATAGGCAAGAAGGTTTTTCTGTAGCGGGACTTTGTGGTGTCCCTGAATACCACCCAGGTGACTTCAATTTCCTGACTGGCCCAGTTGATAAACCACACAGCGGCGGGCCCCGTGAGGTGCTACAACACAGTAGCAACCCACATGGGCTTGGGAACTTGGCAGATACAAAGGTGGGTCTTGGTGGAGTGAAGCCAACTGACAATGTTGACTCCTTCAACCCCACCTACAAAGGATTCCAGCTGGAGGCTGAGCATAAGCTGTCCAAGGCGGAGTCAGTTGTACACACTTGTAAGAACTAGCTGGTCTTAGTAAATAACATACCCATTGGGTATGTGCCCCTTGGGAATTGGCAGGAAGGTCTGTTTATGAGAAGTAGCCATATGACCTGTACTCCATCCTTTCTTAGGGGGAATTTTTTCTTTAGACAGGCCGTAAACCTACTTCTACTACCACTGTTGCAACTGAACCAATGAGGAGTCAGTAATTGGAAATGGGGAAGACAACTGTCCAATAGAAAGGACAGGGATAATAATAAGGTATTGTTTATTATAGAATATTGTGATTAATATACTATATGGGAAAGCCACAAGGGGGTGTGTGGGGTTCCTATCACCAGTCCCCAAAGTGTGTCCTGGGTCGTAGCCAGAGACCGGCTTGGAGGAGTTGTCATTCTCCAAAAGTGATGAATTGTTGGTGAGGAGCTTATACTTGGCTTGCATAAGGGCAAACCCCTCCAGTACCTTCCCAATCACTAAGAAAGCATCTCCACCGTACACTTGTACTTCAGCAGGCGCCAGCCCTTCTGTAGGCCAATACTAATCCTGTAATAGTCTTGCTAACTCTCCCCCAATGAACTCTCTTCCTCTATTAGTCATTTTCAAATGCCTTGTCACCTTCTCCCACTCCTGCTGGGCAGATTTACTAGAGGCAAACTTCCTGCACCCTAGGCAATAGGATTCCTCATCCCCTGGGCTAGGATAGAAAATATGGGGTAATTGACTCATGGGACTTATATTCTCTCTTTACACAGGAAATTTGGATAGGGGTTTTAATAGGCGCTTTATTCACAGTCAGAAGGAAGATCCCCTTAGAAACCTTCTGATATATGGCCTTAGGTAGGGAATAATAAAGGGTTTGTGCCAATACTTAGAGTCCTTTTAACAATCTCTTGGACTCCTTGTACTTGGTCTTGGGCTCCTGCTCCTTGGTCTTGGGCTCCTTCACTTTGGTCTTGGGCTCCTGCACCTTTTTTGTGGGCTCCTGTGTTCTAATCTTAGGCTCCTGCGGTCTGTTCCAGCTCTGGCTTCCTATTCTTGGTCTTTTGCTCCTTCTGTAGCTTTTGTGGCCTTTGTAATCCACTTGATCCAGTCCCTGAAGAGTCTCAGATAGCTCTCCCTTTTATAGCCCCTTATTTCAGACCAAAAACCTCTCTTAAAACTCTGGTTTTTAGCCAATGAAAGCCCTGAATTTTCTGCTTCTGCTCCTCATTTTTTAGGCTTTAACTCTTAATTTAAAGCCTTTAAAATGCTGATTAAATAAACTTTGGCTCACAGCTAATCATAAGCCTCAATTCAATGGTTTCACCAAAAGGGTTTCCCCGGATGACCCGTCCTTGACCCTGGTTTGAACCCAAGGCTGTCTTGCTCCAGGTAAACAACTGCTCTGCGTTTCAAACGGTTTTGCTGTAATTCCCATCACGTTTCCCCGGCAAATCTTGAGCGCTTCCACATATGTTTTACTTAGGCAAATTTTGGCCCTTCAATTTTTCAACGTTTCTCCGTGTTTCTCTGTGTTTCTTTCAACGTTTTGCCACTTCAAACCTGCCTGCTATTTGTCTTTTTGTCTTTCCTAGTTGTTATTGGCAAAATTTGCTCTTTTGCCCTTACAGTTTCTCCGTTCTTCTTCTAGCTTCTTTCTGGCCTATTTCCTCCTTACTCCTTCTTTTAAAATAACATATAGTTCTATCAAACTATATGTTATTTTTTCTTCTCTATCTTTTTCCTTATATGATTTTTAATCCTTTTTTAATCTTAATCAGGCAGTATTTAATTATTCTTTAACTGCTTCTTTTTATCTGAATTTCTTCTCAAAAGTCACTAAAACCAGCTCTTCTAGCCTCTGCATCCAGTCCAGCTAGTTCATCCTCTCAGCTCTTCAGTTCTTCAGCACCAACTTCTGGTCCTCTGGCCATCCTGCATTATGATCAGCTAGTCCTGCATAATAATCTTCTTGTTTTTTAGCTTATACTTAACCAGTTCCTCACCAAATCCTCACTAGGAACCTCCTTTGTTCCTTCTACACACTGAACCATATTGGTTCATTCCATTCAATATGAATTAACAGTCCATCAACTAGCCTTCACTGTGACCAAACAGTCTCTCTTGCTAGTTTTCTCTGTTAATTCTGTGAACCACCTTGGTTCTTTATCTCAGCCCCCATTACCAGAACTTGTAGACTCAGGCATGAGTCTACATTGAGCTGGCGTTTGACTGGGCCCTCGCAAGTGGCAGCCCACTTAGGCCATTCAACCATAGATCAATGTCTATGCGTTGTCTTTACTCACCCAGGTGATTAAGTCTGGGCTTTCAGTCACAGAGTAATCAGTTCTACTTCCCAGAGGCCTGATCACATCAAGTTCTGCAGTTTGCTTCCCCAAGCAAACCGCCTTGGTGACATCTCTGAGCAAATCTATACCCTCCAATGCTCACCTTGGGGTTCCCTAAAGTTCCCATAGGGGCATAAACAAGGACACCCTACCAGTCTGTTAGGTAGGGTGCTTGCTCACAGACCTCCTGTAAGCGTATTAGGGTACGTTGAGCCCTCAGAGCTCTTCCCCTCCCTGGTAGCCCGCGTTACCTGCCAGGGGTCCAAAACCTACTCCCCCCAGACAGACAAAGTTCCCTGCTTGCTATTTCAGTCTTCACCCTCCCACAGCCACGGTTCCCTGCTAGGTGAAGCACTATATCCCAAAGTAACCAATATCTTCTGCTGGGTGGAGGCAACATCTGCCCCTGGTAGTCCTATGTTACCTACCAGGCAGGCCTTACTTACCCTAGTAGACCATGTTACCTACTAGGCTCACCTTACTTACCCTAGTAGTCCATGTTTCCTACTAGGCTCCCCCTACTTACCCCTAGTAGCCCTATGTTACCTACTAGTTTACAGCGTCATCAGCTAACCACACATTGTCACTCTTCAGCATATTGTCTTTATTTGAAGCCAAATCAACCCTTGCCTGCAAAACAGCACATATGTGGATCACCACAGGGTGGCATAGTGGTAAGTTCTATGTAAGGTTCAAAGCCAAGAAATAATTTGTGTGGGGATCAACAAGTCAAATTGGTAGCACTCATAATTAGGAGGAAGTGCTGCAATTTGATCTTGCCATCAGATTGGGATATGTGGTTAGGAGCGTCAAGGGACAACTCATTGAGCGCCCCCTGTGTATTGTAAGATATGTTGGCAGGCAAGTCTGGAGACTTGGATGCAACACAAGCCTGGGCTTCATCTATGTAATTGTGATGGATAACGTTGGTCTCCATAAGGTGGCAGATATTCTTGAGGAATTTTCATCTTTTGACACCAGTATTACAGTGAGCCCCCAGCAATTGGTCACAGAAAATCTGCACCTTCTCTTCCTCCCTGTTTATTTGCCTTTCCTGAATACCATCAAGGAAATTTTTGGGTGGCTCAAGCAAGTCTTCAAGCAAGGGACCCCAACTGGGACCAAAGACTTATTTGATTTTCTGCAGGCCAGGATCCAAACCCTCCCAGCTGAGACTGTGGCCAAATTCTATGGCCACACTGATTTTTCATCCCCGCGTGCCTTGCCAAACAGTTAATCAATTAAAGGCTTAGCTTATCCGCCTTTATTATATTCTCTAATTTACTATTTAAGATTTACTGTAAATTCAGAACCTGAACATAAAAATGTGGGATTGTCAAATCCTTGGTCCAAATTTTGAATCACTTTTGCAGGCAGCTCAGCTGAGTGAAAATTAAAATA
>QTSX02007575.1:0-16792 GCA_014839935.2 Entomophthora muscae | reverse complement strand
GCACTATTGCCTCAGCAAAGAAAATCAGCTAATTAATGATAATAAATAGTAATTTATTAACCCATTACATTATTATTACCTCACAAAATCCAACTGAAAAGTTTACAGAATTATTACCAATAGATAAATATACAGGCTGTAAAATGCACTATGTATTAATATTTGGACTAAGCTTTAATGGCTCTCTAATATAAACAGTCTATTTCAATAAATTACAATGAAAAAGGCCAAGTTTACAATGAATTTTATTAAAAAAATGCCTTGAGTTATGCACACAATGTCTAAATATCAAGAGTTGACATCTAATTGCAATATTCTAATGCAATATTTACATTTATGATCTTTAATTTATTAATCATGATGAAAAATATATATGCATTGAGGGTAGTACTATAAAAATCAGTTTTTTGATGTAATTCAAACAAAATGTCAAATATCTACAGCCTTATCAATAAATTAGAGTCAGCCCTCCAAAAGGTTGTTGAGCTTGAACATAACATAAGGGAAATTGTGGTAAATCAACTGGGAAATGAGGGAAGGGCCTTGGTCTAGTAAAAAACCGCAAAAAATAGCCTGGGAACAATAGTCAATAAAGAACACAAAGAAATAGTTTTAAATCTTCAAAAGGAAATACTCAAGCGGTTAGATTTCAAAAGTGAAAGTTACAACTCATGGGAATTTGTGAAAACCAACAGACAGAATACTCAAAAAATCAAATTGATTGAAGGAAATAAAAGCTCAAAGGAAATTAACACAAATGAAGAGGAAACCAATCAAATGAAAACAGACAAAAATGAAGCACAATCAAGAAATAGAAGAGCTACAATAAACAATGAAAATTTATCAAATGAAAATCAAGAGGAAGAACAAGTAGCACAAAAAAATAAAGAAGATAAAGCCCAGAAAAACAAATGAAGAGCAGCCAACACTCATGAAGTTTGCTGAAGGGGCGCCTGTGGCTGAGGGGGCCGCAGGGGAAACAATCAGTAAGACTTTTTATGCTTTAATTATATTTACTTTAGTTATAACTAGGAATGGGGACAAGGTCGCAGAAGTGTTGGCTTTCACGCTGAGTTGGTTTTACAGGGGTTACCAATCACTGGTAGCCCCTTTAAAGCAAATAAATAAATAAATAAATAAATAAATAAATAAATAAATAAATAAATAAAAATGAAATAAATAAATTAATTCAAATGAATATGAATAATTTTTCAAATATAGAAGCAAAAGCCAGGGAATATTTACCACCCACAGAGTGCTTGCTGTGGATTAGAGAAGCATACAAAATAGGAGCAAATATCAACTTCAAAGAGATGAATGAAATTCATGGGGATATCAAATTAAACTTTGATGAATATATTTATGAAAGTATACAACAATTTTCCTTTTCAAATATCAATGAATATGAAAAAAACCTAATAAAAACCAACTTTCAAATAGGAACTGAATATATTAAAACTGAAATTTTTAATGAATTATTCAAATCATTATCTAATAAAGTTGGGGACACAGTCCTTGTGAATACGTTTAAACCTTTATTCATTTTGTTTGCGGAGGCATGAGGGCAGATACAAGTCTGGCGCCTCCTGGTACAATATTCAAATCCAGTCAAACATCCTATATAAACAGATCAGTTCAAGTGTACAAGAAATTGTGCATGTTCTCCAAAAAATATACCTTGCAAAGGATTAACATCACAGTATACCTAGGAATCCTACTACATTGCATATTAAAAACTAACATCAAAAAGTTGGAGGATGTACCTATACAACTCAATATATGCCAATTAGCACTAGAACACCAGAAGACACCACAGGGGTATAGGACAGTCAAGCACGTCCTGTATGACTCCTTTGCAATGGCATCATTGTATGGGTACTATGTGCCTCCCAAAAAGAATCTACTGATCAATTTGCTTACCCGCCTCCCTTTTATTAAGCGTTTGGCAACCACTGGGGTGCAGGGCGCCACCCCTCTAGCAATTGCATCCAGGGTTGTCCACCACGTACAGAAGAGTATGTGGATTCAATTAGACGCTCTAGCCAAAAATTTGATTTTGGGGTATAATTCCCTGGAATAATCACATTCTATTTGCATTTTGCATCTCCCTAATAAATAATCTTCCCTTGCAATTTAATTTATTTTTTATTTTTTAACTTTTAATTTTAAATATTAAAATTCAAATATTATAATAAAAATATTAAAATTTAAATTATTAAATCACAATATTCAAATTATAATAGTACTATATATAACTATATTATAGGACATTAGTTATAGTTGCAAAAACGTCAAATATTAAAAAAGAATTAAAAATGTTTTTATTTAATAGCTTGTTGAGTATGGGTTCCTTTATTACATAGTTAAACATCAAGAACTGAATTTATCTGCAGCAGACAGCATGCTCCACTTATGTTATAAACAAGTGATTGTTTAGAACTCAAATTACTTTTCCCTTGTAATATGATTTGATGAATAGATTTTCTATGCTTAACCTGTGTCATGATTATTAATTAGTAAGAGATACATTAAAATCATTGGTTTTTGTGTTGTGTGGCTATAGTGGCACTGAAATATTAAGGAACAGATGATGACTTGTGAGGTCCAATTTGTGGCTTAAAAAAGCCAAAGTACCAACAAGGATTCACAATTGTTTAAATAAAACCAATCTATTTCTATCTTTTTAAATTTTTTTATTTGTTAACTCTACAGTCAATACATTATTTGGTGGATTATAATAAAAATACATATTTCTATATCTAGAATAATTAATTTTAATTATATTTTTTACTAATTCTTATATGTCTATAATACAATTTAACATCACATCATTATATAAATAATAATTTTTGAGTCCTAAAGAAAAACAAAATATATAACCATAAAAACAAATAAAACCCAGAGCACCCATTTATCTGATTTGTTTGGAGGCAAGGGATTTGGGGAGGAAGGATTCAGAGTGCTCATAGAAAGCTGCCACCACATTGGGTGGTATCACAAATAGGCTAATCTCAAGGATATTGAAGAGATACTTGGTGTCCTGAGGGAGGTCTTTCTTCACCTTATTTTCAATCCACCCAAAGACCTCCTCAATTGGATTCAGAAATGGGGAATATGGCAGGAGGAAGATGAGTCTCATTGGACAATCAGTAAGTCAGTGGTTGGAGGTGTGGCTGTTTTTGTCAATGGGTGAAAACTCAGACACAACCAGATCCACTTTGTGGAGCCCAAAATTATTCAACACAACAATATTGGTTGTGCCGCTGTAATTGATCCAGAGGTAATCCTTTATGGCTCAGAGAAAATTAAGAAAATTCCCACTATTGTGATAACTCTTGATCATTTGATATTGGTCCAACCTGCAAGGACCCAGAAGCGCTACCATTGAATAGGTCTGGGAACAGACAGCTGCACAATGGGCTACACCATCCTTGGACCCCTGCTTGATCCACCCATGTCTAAACCTGAGTGAGGAGGAAAACAACAATTTGTTGATGTAGAAGAACTGTGCATTCCCAGTCTCCTTTAGTGCCAGATATGTCTTGGCATAAATGTGTCAATCCTTGATGGTCTTCTCATTGTTTCTGTTGTACGGCAAAACTCCCAGTACTTTCCAGGAGAAGCCCAAATCAACCATTGTTTTGTAAACAAAGGTTTTGGAAACAGAAAGCCCAAACTCTGTGACAAGCATTGATTGGACAGCAAGTGAGTCCAGGTGACACTCCTTGGTAACCCACTATTTTATTGCGTCAATATGCACAGGCTGCAAGAGTTTGGGCTGCCGCTTAGCCTTGGCAGATTTTGAAATTTGCCTGGTATTGCCATACTTGGTGTTGATGTTGGCAATGTACCTGGCTATGACACCAAATTGGGATGCAATATCCTGAACCGCCATTCCCCTGTTCAAGCAGTTGAGGAAAGCTTCACACTCACTATCTGTCAACTGACGCTGGCCCTTGGCAGGTACTGCGGCATCCTGGCAGGCAGGCTCAACACAGGGGATGGGGACCTTCATGTAGAAGGTGGGATCACACTTGATTGCACTGGCGCCGTCAATGGTGGCATACAGCACAGGTGTAGATGGCTCCTCAATTGTGGCCAACAGCTCATAGGTGGTGTCAAAGACACAGGGCAGGAAGTGGCAACTCTTGGATCAAGAGTGCGGGGCCAGGTGATAACTGGGTAAACAGTGGAGGTGTAAGTAACCTCATTGTTCCCAGTGACCCTGGTGTAGGAGACTTTGGTGGCAGGCCTTGAGGGCGGCTTATGTCTTGGATTCAGGCTGGTTGATCTGGCCTGGGATGTGGGAGATGATTGACTGGCAATGATACCTTGGGAGGCCTGTGTGTTGGCATGACTCCCTTCAAGTTGGGTTCTGGGTCTGTTCTTGGACCCTCTGGGATGCCCTCATGAACAGGCTGCCCTGCAGGATGGTGCAGGAGCAGGTTGGGAATGCAATTGACGGTCCATAACAATAAAATAAAAATATATATTTTAGATTAAATATGTATTTATTTGGATTTATTGGTTTAGTTGTGAGTAGTTATTTTCTCCTGATTTTTCCTTGAATAGTAACTGAATTTCTATATCTTTGCTTTGAAGTGTATAATATTGTATACTTTCCGGGTTTGGATAGTTTTAAAGTTTAGTCACTTTTTATGTCTAAACATGGTTGGTGAGATTGAATTTTTCATTTGATTTTAGTTGTGGTGGAGCTTCTTTATATGGGTTGGTGTTTCCTAGTGTGCTTACTGTACATTTAATTTGGATTCCAGTTCCCACAATTAATATCTGAGTTTACTAGTGGCATTCAAAGGTGATTTGAAATTTGGTTCTTGGATTTGACAATCCCGCAATTTCAAAAAACATAGTAAACTTAATGAAAATGGATGATGGATTTGAACGCTTCAAATCTGATTCCAGTTAATTCATTTTGTCCATTGGAAATGTGCAGTTTGACTTGAAATTTGCAAAGTGTCTACAAGTTCTCCCATTTTTAAAAATCCAAATAAAAATGTAAAAAATTCAATTTAATTTAAAAAAGGCCATCCTGCAAAAGTGATTCAAAATTTGGACCAAGGATTTGACAATCCTGCATTTTTACATTCAGGTTCTGAATTTAAAGTAAGTTTTTTTGGCATTTTAAGATGAATTTTCATGAATCAAATTAATTCTGTGCCTTTGATTATGACATAAGTCTCATTGCAGTACTTAACTCTATTTCTCAGCATATAGAAAAGTTAGAGCTCTCATATTTAGTACAGTAGTCTTATATTTGTTAAGATAAACAAAATCATTTAATCTGAAAGCAAAATCATTGCAGCTGAGAATGAAATCAACTTGGCTTAAAAAATCAAAAACCAATAAGTTTATATTCATTAACAATAGATTTGTATTTCTTTATATTTTTTAAGCTGAGTTGATTTTGTTCTCTGTTACCATGATTTTACTTTAGGTTAAAAGTATTTTATTTATCTCAACAAATATAAAACCAATGTATTGTTTTGCTTGGAATTAGATAAAGGATTCATCTAGATACTCTTAATTTTATGAAAATTATTATATCAAATCCTAATATTATTATTGCCAGTTTACTTCTCTGAAATTATTACTGAGATGTCAAGATTTTGGGATATTTTCTAATTAACAGATTTAACCAATGATTGTAAGGCACAGCCATACAGTCTTAGAATGGTTTCAACAAAAAAGGCAGGCAACTGGGCCACAAGATCAATGTATCAATGTATCAATGACCAAACCATATCCTGGTATTAAAAAATTCCCTGTTCCTAAATAATCAATGTAACCTGAAGATACTGTAGATTCAGAGCCTCTTGGAAATATGCAGGGTTTTCAAATTCTTTTACCTGAATTCACCAACTTACTGGAGTAATTTCATCCCATAACAACTTAATTTTTATATAAAAAGATGAAAACATTCCAGTAAGTTGGTGAATTAATGAAAAAGAATTTGACAATCCCACATTTTGCCAACATTTTCTGAATCTTCAGTATTTTAAAATTAATTAGATCACCTCAACAGGCATCCAAATATGCCTCTCATAATAATTAATATCATAAACTTTAAATATAACCTAGAAAAAAAGGGCTGTCATATAGATTATCATCTGTATTACATATAGAAGAGTCCATCATGGATTGGGCCATCAGGCCAAACAGTCTAAGATAAAAGGCTCTGACCCTATTGTATTAGAGTAGCTATAATTAAATAAATAATCTCCCATGTGAACTAGTACCAACTGCTGGCTATCTAGCCCTGGGTAGTGGCCCAGGCAGACAACTGATTCTGCTTGGTTAAGGGATTCAGTTGTGCAATGTATCTAGAACAAACACTGTAAGCTAAGGGCTTAATTAGGCAAGCTCACACTAAAAATCACCCAGAAAGGATGGTCCCTGTTTTGTTATCCTAATGCTACTAGGATATAAGCAGAGCCGGAAATAGTGCAGGCAGGCAAGCCACCTTAAAGCCAGTCCATTAGAATAAAATAGAGATGATTATTACTGACTTGATGATTGATAAAAGCCCTGTTTTCTGAATAATATTCTATCATAGGATTTATTTGTAGAGAAAAAGACTATAATGATGTTATAAAGTATAAATTCCTATAGCAATATATAGAGTTGAAAATATGAACCTTAATCCAGAAATAGCAAGAAATGCCCCATTGTCTCCAGGCTGCAGTCCCTGTGAGACTTCTTGCTTCTGATGGATACAACAAAATATTCTGGACCTCAGGTTACACCAAAGTCACAGGTTCTCCTGTAATTTCATAATGTCAGAAGACTTAGGATATCATCTTGGTGAATGATAAAATACCTTGGCCCACAGTTTTGTGACACATCTATTAAATTTAAGCCCATATTTAAACAAACTATCCACCCTTGAAAATTACTTTTCACACAGAATAACTCATTATCCCATCTTTAAACTACACAGGTCAAGAGAAGCTATTGATTTATAGTAAAAAGCAATCTGATAACTTTAAAAAGTGCCCACTTAGCCACATTTGAATTCCCCTTATTTATTCATACAGTCAAGTTTACCCTAGCTGTGTTTACCTGGAGCAACATGAAAGGGGTCTCTGCCATATTTCAAGATAATCCTGTAAATATCATGATTGCAGCTGTTGGTGCTTGTTTTCACAGATTTAAAATGTAATAAATAATATCTGCATGTGTTACAGTTGGCATTATAATAGGTCACTGCTCTTGCTAAACTTTCAAGATGCATAAAGCATAATCTTATAGAAGCTGATCTACAGTTTCCAAGTTAGTTTTTGATTTAAACCTCCCTCTTGGTTGTTAAGGTGATGTTGTTTAGTCTACACAAGGCCTTTTAAACATCAACTAATCCTGGCCAAGCACTATATCATAACTTTAAATCTTATCATAGGCCCTTGTATGTTAGACTTGAGGACTTCATCACAATAATGCAGGGAGCTACCTCATGGATGTCCAATATTAGTGTTTTTTAGCTATAGTCATATTTTTAGCCCATAAAGGGTTGGTAATTAAAGCTAGCTCTCCAAAAGTTCTTGGTTCATCAATTTCTTGCTGGTACCTGAGTCTAGGAGTGAAGACCTTATTACCTTTAAAAATGGAAAGGGTAGAACATCTGTTTATTGGGTTGGTTAGAAGTCATGCATATTATGGGTTATTCTGGGAACTTTTATCATGTGATGTGGGCATGATAGGTTTTCAAGGTATAGATAGGCCAATAAAGAGCCACCCAGAAAAATAGAGCCTCTGTAAGTAGCAGCTCACTGAGATTATGAAGTTAAATCTGACAATCAATTGCAGGGTTGTAGCGCAGCAAATTGGATCTGAGCAGGTCACAGCTGCCCTGTGCTTAAAATTTACAACTATCACTTCTTGAGTTTCAAACCCCAACTTCATTGGAGGTAAAATGACTTTGTAAAGCTCTAATATTAATGATATCTGCATGATGATTGATTAAAAATACAAGAAAGCCCTTTTGTCAGGATTCACCTTACCATCTGCTACTATGAAGCTTTGAACTTTTATATTGTTAATTATTCATTGCACACCAGAACAAACCAAAAAGCTACTTCCTTTGCCTTTTTCTTATGTTTTCTTCATTTACAGCCCAAATTTAACCTAAATATAAGGTTAAGCATCTTTCCAGAGCTTATCTTTTCACTGACAATTATCAAACCCAGGATCTAAGTGTTAAAGTTAATTTAATTAACTCCAAATTGATTTTACCTTATTTATTTTTGCTTTACGCAAACAACCTCTGGACCAACTTTTTCCTGATCTTTTGGTGTGTTTGCTCTAATTTGAGTTAGTCAAATATCTAACCACTGCTCTGTTTTTTCCCCTTTACCTTAAGTTTAACTTTTTTAAATTAAAAGGTCCAGCACAGACATGTCCTGGCTTTCCTTCTCTCACAAGCTTACTTAACCAACCTTGGTTAGGATATTCCCCCCTTTAAATCACCTCAATCATCCAAACTTGAATAAATAGCTTGAGCTTTACTCAGTCTCAACTTTAAGTTGAGATTGTTTGACTTGCGCCCCAAAAAAGTACTTTTTAGGTTTTGTGGATTGTGTTTCTTTTCTTCCTTGAATCTTCTATTTTTGCATTCCTATTATCAAAATCTTAGTTTCCTCTTTATGATTCCCTTTGACTACCTTTATTACCAGTTAGGCAACCTTTTTGTGGCACCCAAACTCTGATAATAGATAGCTTTAACCCTCCTATTAGTGGTGATCAATATCCTGACCTAGAAATAGAGTTTTTAACTAAGTCCTCTATCATTAAAACTGGGCTTTATTTTATTTTCTTAGGATTGATTAATTGCCTTAGCCCTTACTTTACCTCATATAAGCTTTTAGGAGCTTTAATCCATCTACTATCACAAACTTTACCCACCTTCTTATATTTAACCAAATTAAATATCCTTGGATTGAAAGCTCTAGTTTACAATAATTTACCCCGTAGCCTCAGATCTTACACCTCTTGTCAGATTTTATCTTAATAGCCTTTAAGTACAAAGATACTATAGCAAACCACACCAGTAGTTTGATATTTTCAAATCCTTAAATACCTTTCCTCATGATTAATTTATTTATACACTTGCCCATAAGATTTTTAGTAACTAAACTATTAGACTCAGAATTTTGTTGCCCTGAAATCCAGGAAATCTGCAATATTTATTTGAAATGGTCATTGAAGTTTACAAGGTTAAATGTGAAGCAATCTATGAATTGGATCCTGAAGATTGAATAAAATCAAAGCCTTTGTTATTTATCTGTGTACTATACATTAGTACTCAAACCTGTTAAGATAAACATATATTATTTAGTTTAGAATGCATGAACTCAGTCACAAAAAATGTAAACTGGAACCAGTTGAAGGTTAATTTACTCAATAAAGCTTCCATTTATCTAGGGCCAGAAAACAAAAATTAGTCAATCACAAAACAAAAATAAAACAAATACTTAATTCCAAAAATGAGATACCAAACACATGGAACTCAAATTTAAAATGCACACAATCCAGTCAATTACTGAAGCATTCTACATCAATCTTGATAATGAGTGTGTGGCAAATATGATAAAAACCAAGAACACATGAGGTTCAGCCACAAAAGTGATGGACTCAAACACAAAACAACTCATTTTTGAAAATATTGATTATTTTTGGGACTCAAATTGGAAATAGTGGATTTCAGGAGTGAATCCACCAAAATCTATTCAGGGAACTAAAGCATTATTTTCAATGTATGTACATCTAAATTTAGACATTTGTGTCTGAGAGACTGTAAAAAATCCAACTGACAAATTTGAATTCCAAAAACCCTCTATTGGATAACATATTTTCCCTTTTATGTTCTTTATCCAGTCACCTCTCTCATTCCATATTCATTATGGACTTTCTAAATTTTTCCCTAGTAACTACCATGATAGCTCCCTGAGAGTTATCTTGGTTCCCTAAAAAACTACAATAAAAGAGTAAAAACAACAAAAAACCTCAGTTTGGCATAAAAATCAACATTTTGAAATTTGATTTTAAATTTTGAAAAAATAAATTTTTATGCAGAATTTTTTTCTCTTGTTGTTTGAGAAAATTCTTCAGCTAAGCTTTTACAAGATTATTTTACTCTTATTTGCAATTCTTCTGACCTTATGCAATAGTTACCAGAGTCCGCAAACATCTCCTGCCCGTAACTGGTTCCTGTCAGCTATGGTCTCCGTGGTTTAGAGCCTGACCTGGTACACCTTGACAAATGCCTTTGTGGCAATGTGGAGCACAGGTCCCATTTGTCACAGAGGCTGGCTCAAAAAGGAGCACACACTTAAATAAAATTAATTTTCTAGAAATAATTTTTTGCTTTTCTGTTATAATAGAATTTTTATTGCTTTTTATTAGTATAAGTTTTCAAGTGAAAGTAACACTTAATGAAATAAGCCTGTTGGAAATAGGAGAAATCCTTGTTTGCAAAACTGGCACGCTGACTTATGGTAAATCTATCACCAGACCACTAGGTTCTCTGGTGCTAGATTGGCCACAAGTTGGTGTGCCAATTTTCAAACAAAGACATGTCCTATTTCCAACAGGCTTATTTCATTAAGTTAAACTGGGTGCAATAACTGAGGTATGTCTGTTCTGAACCAAACACAAAGCCACCACATGTACACCCATTCTGATCAGCTCTGTTGTTGGGATGCGTCTATTTTGGTATAAAAATAAAATAAAATTAAAACAATTTATCTATATAATTTATTTATTTTAATTTTTATTACTCCATATATAGTAGCATGAAACCTTTTAGTCACTACCGTTTATTTCAAATTAGATTTTTAGAATTCTATACTAATTATTTTTGGTTGTAAATGTGCACTGCTGATCATGAGTTTGGATAAATTTGATATTTTTATTGATTCTAATCCCAAAACAGACAATCAGAATATTTATTTCCTTTTTGTATTCTATGTTGCATTCTTAATTAGGACAAGTTGGTAACAGTATTATAGATTCATTCACGTGTTTTGATATTTGATATTTACTCTGTCTGTTTCAGTTGCTATTGGGACTTGTTGTTAGATCAAGTTTGTAACTTTTGTGACTGAGTTTCATGCGTTCACCAAAAACATAGTAAACATAGTAGATGTGTTCTGTGACTGAAACTCATGCATTCTAGTATTTGGCACCCTCATTGTTGAATTGTTAAGCATTCATCCCCAGTTTGAATAGGTCATTGTATGACTGGTCATTTTTGCCAAATAGCGCTCATTTTCTGTGAAATTATTTTCTATTTAGATCTATCAAGTTGAAATACGTTTTGTGACTGAGTTCATGCGTTCTAAACTGAATAATATACATTTATCTCAACAGGTTTGAAAACTACTGTACTACAATATACCTTTCCATGTTCTGCTTTTGGGGGCTACCATATTTGAATGAATACACATTGTCTCCTCCTCACCTATAATCCCATCCTAATTTGGGTTTAAAATTCACATCTGATCCACTAAAATGTGCTCTCACTATATTTCACCATCATATCATGGCATCCCTTTCTATTCTTTCAGACATTAATCCTCACTGTTTAACTAATAAGGGTTCTGATTATAGACTAGATTGCTTAGTTTCTTTACCAGGATTTTCTTCAGCCTGTGTATTCCTACTTTTGGCTTGGGTTTCTATAAACATTTTGAAGCTCCATTGGCCATTTTTCAGGGTGTTGTAGCTGATTTTTAATTTATAAAAGTGGGATATCAAAACAGCTTTACCCTGACTATATATAATATTATAGATGGGTCATTCTTTTTCAATATTATGTCTTTTAGATGGTGTCAAAAACATATTTTTTATGTTGGGATCTTTCTGCTTCTTGATACAGGCTCTGGAGGTCAGTGCAGCTCCTGAGCTCCATATATCCCATTTAATAAATCTTTATTGTATTATAACAAACAAGATACTTTGAGGCGTTGTTGAAAACCATAGCAGGTGGGGTGCACAGGAGTAGACTTCCTGAGCTCTTGTTAGCTTGCTTAATTTCCTGTAATAAACAAGGCATCTGAGTTCTCTTGATTCATGAGGGTGAGAACCTTTAAAGAAAAAGGTGCTAGAATATCTGCTTTGAAGTTGAAATCTACTTTATTTCCATTTGCTTTATGCCAATGATTTTATCAGGTCCTGGAATAATGAGCAGCTCAATTAAAGACATTGAAAGTCCAAAAAGGTTCAGGAATCAAACCTGGATGAGCTTGATTTAGCAGGGCTTATCTAAGACGTGATGTTATCATGATTAGTAAATAAATTTTTTTGGTTCACCAAGTAGATTCTAGGCTAATTGTGATAGAATTTGACTGTTTTTAGGCTCATGATGCTGTTGAGAGATGTTGGGTGAGTCATTGTGGCGTCCCCCATTCTCCCCACCAATCCCCAATAAAGTTTGGTTTTTTTTAAAACTGGTGCTGTTGAGGGATTTCATGAGCGCCAGGAAATATTTGGTACAACACACCATTTTGAAAACGGCATCTCAAAAAACATTATTTTGAAATATACCATAACAAAAGTTGGCTATCTCAATTTTATAGTAAAAACAACATTTCAATTTACAGCATCACAACTATGAAAAGCAGGTTTTAAAACTTTAGTTTTTTTGAACTCCAAAAACAACCTAAAAATTATTAAAAAATAAAATTTAAAAAACATTTATAGGCTAAAAAAAGCCTCAGGATTCCAAATTTCAATAGAAAATGGGGCTAATTAGTAGCAACAAGGCTTTGTAAAGCCCAAAAGTTAAAATATACCCCAAAACAACTATTTTCATCTATTATAACTATAAACTATACTTTAAAATAAGCATAGAATTGTGCCAAATACTAAAAAAGTCAAAGAATGATAAAACTGAAAAATAAGAAGTGCAATAGTTTATTGAGGAAGGCTCATACATTGGTTGACAGTGCTACTGAGATGGCCTGAAGATGTTCAAGCTTTCTATCCTTGGGATAGTAGGAAAGGACCACCTTGCTGATTTCTGTATATTTCTTTACTGCCTTAGTCTGCTTGGGGGGGTTGTCCTTGGACTTCATGCCAGTCTTGAAGAGCTGGGCAGAAATGGCTTGCTGGGTTTTTAAATGCACCATTATTTTGTTGAATTTGGGCTTATGAACCTGGACTCTTGTTGAAAATTGGCTATGCCACCCTTCAAGGGAAGTGGTAGTCTTGATAAAACCATCTTTTACCTGCTTATAGCAGTTCCACTGGATTGAGTCACCGCCTTTTCTGATGCGTCATGCTCCTTGAAATACTCTAACCCATTGAGTTTCAAAATACTCAATGAACGGAGCAAAGACTGCCAGGTTAGCAAGGATATAAGGATGGCAGAAGAGGGCGTTGTAAAAGGCATTGATCTCCTCCTTTCTCACAAGGGCAAGGGCAGCAAAGCAGTTGAACACGTCCTTGGTTTCTTTAGTGCCTTTGGATTTGACCAGCTCATAAAGATCAGAGCACTTTTAGAGGCAGCGGCAGAGAGCCTGCCAGAAGTGGAAGTAGCATCCCTGGGGGAAGCTCTTGAAGACTCTAATGGAAGCATTTACCTGAGCCTGTTCAAAATTCACTACCAGATATTTGTGGTAAAGAAGGCTTTCTGGCTGCTTTTTGGTTGAGGTGGCTTCCTCTTCCTGGGACTGGGCCTTCTTCTTGCGCCCTCTAGTCTCCTTTGGCTCCTCTTTGATGGTTGGGAGGATTTCATCCAAATTGGCCTTTAAAATTGTAAGAGCACAGACATAAATTTTCTGCTTCTTATTTGGGAGGAGAAAAAAGACCAGGGGAAGAAATGGATTTCCAACCTGCCCATGGATGTTCCAAAGCTGGCTGAAGAGCTTTGGGAAGGTGGAGAAAGTTCCATCTGCAAGCCATGTTTTGCATTTCAACAGGTTGTACAGATCCTGTGAGGTGGCAAAGCAAATAATGTGCTCAGGGGCATGTTGGACATTTTTGTGGAGAAGGAATCTCTCCTCATGACAAGATAGTTTTTGTTCCTCTGTAAGGATCAATTGCTCAATTGATGAAGCACTAACGCCTTCAGTGCTCAGAGCATATCTCTGATCAATGAGATATCTCTGTAATTTGGAGGCCCCACCAACAGTGGCAAGTTGGGTGTCATGTAAATTGAGGAGGGCATCATTGACAACCTCAGTTGCAGTTTGATTCTTTGTGGTTGGGATCACCTGGCAAAGAAACCAGTGGATCAGTTGATAGAGAGGGTTAAAAGGCTTGGCGCAGTCATGCCCAATAGTCAGGGCTTTAAACCGAGTGAACCCATAGGTGGTAAGTCTAGCTGGACAGCCAACATTATCACATTTGAAGTGATGTTGACAGATGGGTTTCTTCTCATTGTTGCAGCTGAAGCTGTAGCCCTTGTGGACAAAGCCAGCACCCCCTTTCTTAGTCATAATTGGATAGCTGATAGGGTATGTGGTGGGCACAGAAAATGTGCCATTTTGATTGCAGATATTGTGAACTGTGTATAGATCCCAGAGTTCAATTTGCTCATCTGCAGGAGCACTAGGATCAGACTCCTGTTCCTCTTCCTCTTCAGGCTCTGAGATGGGATCAGAGTGGCAGTTAAAGTTGAATAACGTTTCCTGAGGATCTGAAAGGGAGTAAACAAAAGGAGGGTGGGGAGAGGTTGGGCTTGTTTCCTCAGGTTCAGGGGAAGACATGGGTGTCTTGGAGGAGCTTTACCATTAGCAGGCTGCTTTTTAGAGGTAGTTTTGGCCTTCTTGGCCTCAGGAGGAGTGACCTTAGACTTGGAGGCCTTGGGTGCAGCTTTGGTGGTAGGTTTGGGAGGCATCTAAAAGTGAATTAGTATCAAAATATGAGCAATTTGAGGGTTGTTTTTAAAGAGAAAAATGAGATTGTTTTAAATATAAAAGCAGTCTTTATTTTTACATAGAGTTGTAGAAAAAGTCTTAAAGTATATAATATTAAAATTTTGGTGTTTTTATCTTGTAAAATATTTTTTATTAGCAGCACAAGTAGGAAAAACTTTGAGTTTTGACTAAAAACTTGCAGTCAAAATGGCGTTTTTGAAGTGACATAATTGAGGTGCTGTAGCTCAAAAACATAGTGTTTTTGACCATTTTTAATATTAAATTAACAAATCTACAGTGGAGCTACCTCAACCAGGCCAAATAGTAAAAATTGAATATTTAAAAAGCTAGGTTATACAACTGGGGTTAAAAAGTACCCAGTTGTTTAGAGGAGGTCAAATATATATTTGCAAATTTTCATGTTTTCTGACATTTTTTAATACTATGATAATTGACGTGAATATGTACTTTTGAAAAGTGAAAAGCTTGAATTGAAGTGGGGGAATTAATATAGCGTAGCCTGGCGTCATATGTAATTTCCCCTATCCTATCCATTGTGCACATCAAATCAATTGGATGATATGAAACTTGGTGAAATTTGAAGTGACATAAATCAAAATGGCATAATCACCCCCTTCCATATTAAAATCACTATTAAAATATTTTATTAAGTTAAACCTTATCAACGTATCCATGTATAATAAATTTATAAATCACATATAACAAAACTGGTTTTTTTACCCAGCAATGAAAATCACTAGAAGGACTTTCATAGTGGCGTTATTTTAGGTTGTTCTTAGTATAAGTGTCTTAGATTAATACTATAGGAACATCTTCTGGAAAAAACAACAGGCTTTATTTTAGTTTAGGTATAAGCTTATTTTAGTTAAAGATAAATAGCATGATTTGAAATGACATAAAGTCAAGATGGCGTAAACATGCCCCACACTAAGTGATTTCATATGTAAATAAAGTTAGCAAAATAAGATTTAATTAATCTGACTCAAAGTGACAGAATTGGGATGGCATAAATTTGAGATGCCACATTATAAAAGTATATGTAAATTTTAAATATTTTATTGTTGATTTTATTTTTTTGTGATTCAAAATCACTAACGCAAAAAATGCCATCTCAAATTAAATTCAAGATGGCATTTTTTGAGATGCTGTTTTTGAGATGGTGTGTTGTACCAAAAATTCTTACACTGAGTGTATGAAAATTGATCAAATTTAAAGTCATCTCTTTATAGACAGTAGGTTTTTTTGGGATATCAGTGCTTGTGACTTAGGTTTCCAGCCCATAGAAATACCTACCATGATGCCTTCTTGAAAATTTCTTTAATGATGTGTACAATTTGAGTGGGAATCTTGCCAAAAAATGTAGATTATGTTGAGGATCTGGATGTACAAGTATTCTGGCTACTGTCAACCTACTCCACATCCAGTCATCGCCCAATTTGGTGCCCTTCCAATATACCGTTCAACATACCAGGAATGGCAACCAAGTAATATCACATGACTGTCCAAGTATCTAGTGGCTCAAACCTATCATGCACATGACCAATGTCAAAACTGCAGGCTTGACCTGCCAGCAAGGTTCCAACCAAGAGAGTTTGTGACCCGCAATCCTATTATCCGGTCACCCAAAGCCAGACTAGGAAGTCAACTCAAATTACCAAATCCAACAATATGAACAGATGATGATCCTTCATGGTGAATACCTTGATTTGGCGCTTGACTCATTATCAGGATCAAGCCACACCCTTCTTCCATCCAGCTGTGTGATCACCAATCTTGTTCCTACTATCCTTGATTCACATGAACTATATAATCACTATCTCTCAATAAAGATTATTATCTAGTCTCCAAATATTTTCCCCCTTGTAACTTTGCTAAAACAGCACAGTTACAACACCAAC
>QTSX02007574.1:0-16875 GCA_014839935.2 Entomophthora muscae | reverse complement strand
CAGAGACAGCTAGACATTTCCACAACCGTATCCTAACTCAACACGGCACTCTGGCAGAAATTATCACTGATAGAGGACCACAATTCACCTCCAACTACTGGGCTCAGGTGATGAAGGACTTGGGGGTAAAGCACTGTGTATCAACCTCCTACCACCAACAGACCAACGGCCAGACTAAACAAGTGAACCAAATACTTGAACAATACCTACAATGCTATGCTAACACCAACCAAGATAACTGGGCTGAGATGCTACCCATGGCATAGTACGCCTACAACAGCAAAGACCATGCATCTACTGGAATGTCCCCTTTCAAAGCCAACTACAGGTTTGACCCCACATGGGACCCTAGCATTGGAAACAAGGAAACCAACCTGTCTGGACGTGCCTGGATTGAACAGATCCACGACACCCAAACTATATGCCTAGCAAACCTGAACCAAGCAGTGCAGATATACAAGGCCTTTGATGATCAAAAACAGACCCCTGGCAAACCTCTTTAAGTTGGAGATGAGGTCTATTTGGACTCCTGGAACGTGCCCCTGCATGTGCCTTGCAGAAAATTAGCTCACAGAAAAAGCAGGACACACAAGATCACCAAGCTCATTGGATAAGTTGACTTCAAGTTAGACCTACCCCCACGTGGAAGATCCATAACATGTTCCACCATGCTTTGCTGTTCAAAAAAGGACTTAACCTCCCTTTCCCACCAGAAGATCAAGTCTAGCCCCCGCCAATCCGGAAGGACAACACAAATGAGTACAAAGTTGAGTACATCCATGGCAACTTAGTCCACTACATGACCCCCCAGTACTACGTCAAGTGGTCAGGCTACCCCCAAGAAGAAAGCACCTGGAAACCCTTGAGCAACCTAACCAATGCTAAACAGGCCATCCAACAATACCTTTAGAAGAAGGCCCTTAAGAGGGGACTTTTGGGGGAAGAAGGAGATGATGTCAGGAATGACAATTTGGATGCTCCTAAATATCAAAATACGGAACCAGAGTCAAACCCTGGACAAAACCCTTTGCGGACCGCCAGACCCATAGGCTGGGAACCCAATAACTTACTACTGATTGATAAGGTTGTTGCCAGCCCGCCAGAACCCAAACCCTTAGTTGTCCTGCAGGATTCTGCAAGAAAACTGCCAGTGCAAGATGCCGGGAATTTCCCCAAGGTGCCAACGCCTGACACCAGCGGTTTGCTTGGTAAAATGCACAAGTTTCTCAATGAGAATTATTCTAAGCTCTCCAAAAGTCCCAGGGAGGCACTGAACTTGAAGAGGCACCCAATACCCAAATTGACAAACAGAAGAATTCAAAGTCTTCTCATTCCAAAGCAGCCAGTGGCAAACCACCAGTGCCAAGCGCCACACTGCCATCTGAGACCCCAATGCCAACCCGCCTGAGCCCAGAAAACCCAACCAGGAAGTGAAGCCTGGCAGTGTGGTATAAATAACTGTCAGGCCAAGATCAACCCCCATCATTATTTTTAAATAAAGATGATGAGATATTGGTTTCCCCAATTATTGCTGTATTTTATTCTTGTCATCTGCCAGTTAACTCAAAGATCATCTGACCCCCCTGTCAACCCTCCAGCTATGTACCACCTGCCAGGTGCTCCCTTTGATCCTGTCTACTTCACAGAGTACCCATTAAAGCCTGAGTACAAGGACTACACCGCCGACAACATACTAGCCCAGGATTCCTTGGCCAGAACTACAGAGTTAACCAGATACAACCAAGAAGGCCCTTGGTACATTACCAAACCACGCCTGTTCAGAGACAAAACAACTTTCTTCCTACCTACAAATAGACATGCCCCTGTCATCCCCCAAACTAATGCCTGCCTCTGCTGCCAAACTCCCACTGGACCATACCAACAAGCTTTTTGGGTTTGTATATATTACTCTCACAGGAGAAATTGATACTATTGTTCCTGCCGCTGGTCCGTGGTTGTGGGTGGGCAAGTCAATGTCCTACCTCATTAAGTTAGCGCCAATCCTTTGGTGGGCCCTGCCCACCCAGTCCGCAACCCGCCAGTTCCCAAGCGCTAGCAACCCGGCTGATCAGGGTTGGTTCCCTGACAAGGAGTGTGGTTCTCTGTACTTATCTAGAGAAATGTCAGGAATAAGAGCTCAGTATATAAAAATAGCTGATATCACTTTTTTTGGTTTTAGTGTCAGTGACTGGCAGATGGATAAATTTTCTAGAGCCTGAGTTTAAAAGTAGAATCTAAGCTGAAATATTGCTACTATAAAAAATGGCTAAACCAAAAGTTCATAATACTTTTATTAAAAAATGATAGCATCAATTTGTTTGCAAAAAAAGAAATCATATACTTAGAAACTAGACTTTCAGCCTTCTCATATTTGTCTGAGATAAGCTTATCTAAAAAAGTCTGATATTGACAAGAAATTGCTGTATTTTTCTGGCAGAGAATACTCAAATCTTCTGAAAAGAGTTTAGCTGGTTGCAACTTCCCAAATATGGTAGGTTGGTCTGAATAAAAACTGGGGTTCTCCTTTATTTTTAGAGGGCATTGGGAAACATATTTTCAGTTGAAAAAGAATATCTGGCCTGGGAAAAAGTTGATCAAACTAGGCTCAGCCTCTGGTGTTGTCACTGAGTCTGAGCCTAATCTTTTTAGCTTATTCAGTTCAACAGGCCCTTTTGCAGTAATTATTACACTTAATAGGTTAGGCTTATTAATCAAACCCAATTTAATTTCTGCTTTGAAGTATTTTTCTATTTCTATAGGGGGTTTTAGACCCATATTAATCTCTGGAATTCATGGTAACCCCTTTAAAAAGCTTAGGTCTGACCCAAGTTTTATATTGTTAGGCAGCTGCAAAGAAAAGACCTCAAAGACAAGATAAGTTTCTTTACAGCCACTCACAACTGAAAAAAGCTTTTATTAGCAGAGCAGGCCCTGAAACAATGAAAATAAACTAGCCAGTCAATCAGCCAAATACTCATAACCCAAGAACTCAAACATTTCACTCATGTCAGGGAAGCAACCCTGATCTGCCAGATTGCTAGCGTTTGGGAACTGGCGGGTTGCAGTCTTGGTGGACAGGGACCACCAAAGAATTGGCACTAAATTAATGAGGCAGGACATTGACTTGCCCACCCACAACCACAGACCAGCAGCGGGAACAATAGTATCTATTACTCCCGTGAGAGTAATATATACAATTCCAAAAAGCTTGTTGGTATGGTCCAGTGAGATTTTGGTGGCAGAGGCAGGCATTAGTTTGGGGGTGACAGGTGGCTCCATGTCTATTTGATAGGCAGAAAGAAAGCTGTATTTATCTCTGAAAAGGCAGGGTTTGGTAACATACCAAGGGCCTTCTTGGTTGTATTTGGTTAACTCTGTAGTTCTGGTCAAGGGATCCTGGGCTAGTATGTTGTTGGCAGTGTAGTCCTTGTACCCAGGCTTTAAGGGGTACTCTGTGAAATGAACAGGACCAAAGGGGACACCTGGTGGGCGATATGTAGCTGGCGGGCTGGCAAGAGGGTTGGATGATCTTTAGAGTTAACTGGCAGATGACAAGAATAAAATACGGCAATAGTTGGGGAAGCCAATATCTCATCATCTTTATTTAAAAATGACAATGGGGATTGATCTCTACCTGGTAGGTATTTATACCACACTGTCAGGCTTCACTTCCTGGTTAGGGTGTTCTGGGCTCAGGCAGATTGGCATTGGGGGTCTTAGATTGCAGTGTGGCGCTTGGCACCGGTGGTTTGCCACTGGCCGCTTTGGTATTAGAATACTTTGAGTTCTTCTGTTTGTTGATTTGGGTATTGGGTGCCTCTTCAGGTTCAGTGCCTCTTCCTGGGCTTTGGGGGAGTTCAGAATAACTCTAATTAAGAAACTCGTGTATTTCACCAGACAAACTGTTGGTGTCAGGCATTGGCACCTCGGGGAAATTCCCGGCGTCTTGCACTGGCAGTTTGCTTGCAGAATCCTGTGTGACAGTTGAAGGTTCAGGTCCTAGCAGGGTGGCAACAAATTTATCAATTGGTAGTGGGTTATTGAGTTTCCAGCCTATGGGTATGGGGGTCTGCAAAGGGTTTTTCCAGGGGTTGACTCTGGCTCCGTATTTTGGGATTCAGGAGCATCCAAATTGTCATTCCTGACAACTCAAATAAAACAAAAAAGTGGTATGAGAAGCCAATGTTAGAAAGTACTATTTATATAAGCTCCAACTCCCAGAAAATAAATATTATTACTTTAATCAATAATTTTTTTATAAACCATAAGTTCATTAGCGTTTTAAATTTGTTTCTTGTGCTGGTTAATTACCAGTTATCCAGTACACAATCATCTTTCAGAAAACCAGGTTATTACATTTCACTCTCAGATCAGAATGTTCATGACAACTATTGCTCTTTGAAGCTTCTTTTGTACTCATCTATTTTACTGAATATATTTCAAAATTAATCTACAAACAGTGGATTCTAAAATATCTTCTCTGGCATATCAGACCAAAAACTTACAAAGAAAATTATTGACCAATAAGAAACAAAAAATGCTGCCAATATTATTTTTCTATTTTTAACAGCAATTACAATGTTTCTGTGTTGTAACTGAACCAAGGATAGTTCAGTATTTAGATTGAAGAAGACAATAGTTTAAATATAAAGGACAAAAATAGGAATAATATGTGTTTGATTTAGGAATAATAGAGCTTATATACTATATTTGTGAGCCACAATTGCCAGGGAGTGACACAGTGGTGTGTTTCATGTAACATTCTGGTTGGTAATAACTTGGGAGAGTATTCAACGTGTTAAATTGGCAACACTCTTAATTAGAAGATAATGCTCATATTTTGAAATTGCACTCATATTGGCTCATAACATTAGTCACATCATGAGGCAGCTTTTTGAGTGCCGCCTATGTATTGTGAGATTGTTAAATCTAAGAACCAAATTTCAAATCACTTTTGAATGCCACTAGTAAACTCAAATAATAATTTCAGGAACTGGAATCCAAATTGAATGTACAGTAAGTAACTAAGACAAATCAACCCAAATCAAGAAGCTTCACTCTGGATAAAATCAAATATAAAATCCAATCTTAACAACCATGTTTAGACATGATTTTAAGTGAAATGCAAAATTGTCTAAACTGGAAATGATGCAATATTCTGCACTCTAAATCACTAATATAGCAATCACAAACCCATATAATGATATATGAGCTATCCTCCTGATGACACAGAATTTTTTTTTAATAAAGAAAAAAGGGGGAAAGATAAAGCATCAGTTTACTACACTATGTATTCATGCATTGCTATTAAGGATGCTTGATCACAATAGATTTTAAAAAACACTAGTATTTAAATAGAATTATGCATTACAATCTATCTTATCATGTTGTCTTTTCCTTGATGTGTTAATAGTTTATTTTCTGCTGATAATGTGCTTGCAATTAATTGGATAGATTCACCTCCAGTTGCTTTGGTAATAGGAAATTAAGTTGCCTCCCTGAGACCAACTGTGGTCGCAGAGGCAACTTGATTTCCTATTGCCAAGGCAACTGGAGGTGAAGCTATCCAATTAATTTCAAGCACATTATCAACAGCAAATAAACTATCAACACATCAAGGAAAAGACAACATGATAAGATAGATTGTAATGCATAATTCTATTTAAATACTAGTGTTTTTTAAAATCTGTTATGATCAAGCATCTAAATTTTGGCTGTCCTAAAATGAAATAGGGTGCTTTTTGAGAATTCCTATGATTTCTAAAAGAATTAGCACAAATCCACTCTGGATCCTTTATCATCCTTTTTGAGGCACCCATAAATTATACTTATTTCAAATTCACCTCAATTTCTATTTAAAATTTGGTTCTTGGATCTGACAATTCCGCAATTTCAGATTCATTAAGTTTTACATGATGTCTATGATTTGTTTTAAATTCAGGAAATCTCAAATTGTACATTAGAATACCACATTTCTGATTCATGTATTCCTGATTTGTTTGCTGAGTTTTGTCTTTTGTTGGTTGAGTTATCTGCTCAGGGGATTTGAAATTTGCCAATTTAAATAAATCAAAAAAAGTCAAATTGAATGTTTGATTTTATTAAATATTTTATTTTTCACTCAGCTGAGTTGCCCGCAAAAGTGATTTGAAATTTGGACCAAGGATTTGAAAATCCTGCATTTTTACGTTTAGGTTCTGAATTTACAGTACATTGGTAGATAAGAGAATAATTTTGGCTGCAAAATCTGCAACTTATCTGGTTCTAATAGAACTATCATAACTTTCAAACTAACTGATACTTTCATGACTGACCCAAAACTCACTAGTTAGAATAATCAGCTTCTGAAAGTGCTATACTTAGTACTCACAAAAATTATTGGCTCTGTCTTAAAAGTCACTGAGCCTCATTTTATTGTCATAAAGACACTATTTTACTTTATTAACATATGTTTCATTATCTGATGATCCATGCCTTTGTCAAGGGTCTGGATGTACAAGTATTCTGGTTACCGCCATCACACTTAATATCCAGTCATCACCCAATTTGATGCCTTTCCAATATGCCATTTGACATACTGGAAATGGCAACAAACCAATATCACATGACTGTCCAGGTATCCAGCAAGTTGAACTCATCCAGCACATGATCAACCCCTGGGTTTGATCTAACTAAAATCTCCGCCACAGCTAAAGCTATATAAGCCTAAAGTATTATCCAATAAAATATACTTTTTCTCTCCTTAATTTCATATTTGAAGCTTTGCCAAAAGGCGCTCCTTATCACTGGTAGCAGCTACGGTTTTCAACCACGCCAATGAAAGAGAAAATGACTGAACAGAACCCGCCCACCTTCGCTCATGTACTCAACCAGGCCACATTCCAGGACACCTGGAAAACGTACTTTTGCACCCACAACATTGACAAAGATATTCCTAGTGGATGCACCATATTCAAAGAAATGGTCATGCCCAAAGCATGTACCAAAGTAATTCAATACAGTTGCTCTCTTCAACCACAAACAAACACACAATCACCCATCACAGGTGAAGTTACCAACACCAATTACATTGGTATTGACAAGTTCTTTGGTGAAAACAAAGAAAACATTATCAACTGGCTAGACCACTCAGCCGCAAAACTCCGCGTCAGCCACATATTCCACAAAAAATGGGTCCAAGAAGCCAGCAAGCGCCTATACGAGGCCGCAGCTAACTGGTTTGCCACCTGGGTTGGCTCACAAACTGACAACCAGCTTGACAACTGGGAAGATTTCAAAGCCAACATCACCCACAATTTCTGGGTCACTGAATCTCTCCAAGACATTGCAATACAGCTCAGTGATCTCCCTCAGAAGATCACTATCACAGCTTACGCCAATGAATTTGAAAAAATCTGCCGCAAAATCCAAAACCCAGCACAAGCTGACAACGTACACACTAAAGCCTCATTCATTAATAGAATGAAACCCTCTGTTGCTGCCCTCATTTGTCCAAAGGCCAACACCTCAATGCCTGTGCTCATTGCAGAAGCCAAACAAGCTGAAAAACGCGCAAACATGAAATATGCTGCACGCAATGACAACTGCTTCTCAAATGGCAATTGCAGAGAAAATTCTAATGACAACAAACGCCAAAATACCAATCATAGCAACGGCAACTTCAAATGTAACAATGGCAATTGTAGTCAAAGCGCAAACTGCTCCTGTCCCAAGAAAGAGGACACTGTCAAAGTTAACAATGCCAAAATAACAACACACTATGAATCTGACCACACATTTTCTGACCTCAAAGGACTCAAAACAGAGGAACAGGGAAAAGAGGAGGGGGAACAGGCCTAAGTGCCTCTGTCTCCCCCCAACACTGACAAGAAGAAGTCCCAAGGCACAAACTTTGCTGCTTGCATCCCACGTGTCCTGCAATCCTCCATTTTTATGAATATAAAAATTAAAGATTGCTCCCAACTTCTTGTCTATCTCATGCACTTACAAATCACATACATATAAAATTTTATTCAACTCTGGTGCACAACACACTATGGTTAGCAAACCATTTGTAACCAAATACAAGATACCAGTTGTCAAATCCAACTTCAAATATGCCAGAATGGAAGAAAAATCAAATATTCTACTCAAAGGCAAAACAACTCCCTTCAAAATTGACCTCCAAGGCATCCAAACGTCCATAAAAAACTTGTCACAAACAACATAAACTACAAAATTGTAGCAGGCATGGACTGGTTCACCCGTGTGAATCCTAGTGTATGCTGGAAAACAAAAACCATGACAATAAAACGCAACAGAGTCAACTTTAACATTCTCAAAGAGCCCAATGATCTCATCCTACGGGACACAGTATTTGTCCAAGTCATAAATCAAGATAACTCTGAACATCTAACCAAAGACAGTACTTTTCACATAATTTAGCTACTCCAGATTTAATAATATACAAACACAAAAAATCCAATGTCCAGAACTTGCAAAGCTTCTAAACAAATACAAACATGTATTTAAAAAAGAACTCACAGATTTACCCCCTGAGCAGGAAGTCAAGTATAGCATTTATCTATGTAAAGCCATGCCCAAGCCAGCACCCCTTTATAAACTCTTGCCTATGAAAACACAAACACTTAAAACCCACATCAAGGACAATTTAGCAAAAGGATTCATTTGCCTGTCTGAATTCCTGTGGGGGGCAGCAGTCTTCTTTGTGAAAAAAAGAAGGATCCCTTTGACTAGTTACTGGCTACAGAGCCCTAAACGCAAGTATAGTAAAAAACAAATACCCTTTTCCCCTCATTGAAGATTTATTTGCAAGACTTTCTGGAGCAAATATTTTCTCAAAGATTGATCTCACATCTGGTTATAACCAGGTAGAAGTCAAAGAGAAAGACATACCAAAGACCGTGTTCTGCACACAATTTGGGTTGTTCAAATGTAAAGTAGTGAATTTTGGGATGACAAACGCCGCTGTAACATTTGTCACCATGATAAACCAGGCGTTAAACAGACTCTCAAAAACATTATTTTACCTTGACAACATCATTATATTTTCAAAAACAAAAGAGGAACACCTCACACATGTCTGCAAGACACTCGATTGACTTGCAAAGCACAAACTATACGCTAAGCCTAGTAAGTGCCAATTTATGGAAAATAAACTCCTGTTCTTGGACCACATTGTCTCTGACGGTGGAATCAAAGCAGACCCAGATAAAATAAAAGCCATAAACAACATGCAACACCTTACCTCTGTGAAACAAGTAAGATGCTTTCTCAGAATGGTAGCTTACCTAAGAAAATACATCAAAGACTGCAGAAAGCTCACTACACCAATCAATGACCTAATCAAAGATAATGCCAAAAAAAGTATCTGGACACCAGAATGTGACAAGAATTTCCAACTACTTAAATAAGCTTTGATCAAAGCACCAATCTTGCAATATCCTAATAACAACAGGTGCTACAAGCTTGAGTCAAACGCTAGTGACAACGCCATTGGCACAGTCCTACACATCCACCAGCCAGGGCAACAAGATTTCCAGCTAGTATGTTACAAAAGCAGAAAAATAACAAACACTAAGCAAAGATGCCCAATACATAATAAAGAATTGCTAGTAATATACCACGCATGCAAGAAACAAAGATGCTACCTCAAAGGACACTTAAACGTCTGAGTGCTAACTGACTAAAAATTCTTAATCTATTTCAAAACTCAG
This sequence comes from Entomophthora muscae, assembly GCA_014839935.2. Lineage (NCBI taxonomy): Eukaryota > Fungi > Entomophthoromycota > Entomophthoromycetes > Entomophthorales > Entomophthoraceae > Entomophthora > Entomophthora muscae. Next base: position 7,159 of record QTSX02007574.1, on the reverse strand, counting down.
AACGCACTTGCGCGACGCCAAGCCAAATGAATGTCCTTGCTGGAACAGCTTAACCTGGATATCCAATAAAAAAGGAGGCAGAGCTGGTCACAGCCAATGCTCTCTCTAGGCTATGCCAGCCAAGAGAGGATCACCCTGACCACCTGGAGTCTGACTGGCCCAACTTATACAACACTGAGTACAAGACAAAAGAAAACAATACCTCCACACACCAATTAATCCATGATACACTAGTAAGGAATGAAAAACACTTCCATGTATCAAATGGTACAGTATACTGCATCATTAAAGATAAACATATCCCCTACATTCCACTTGCACAAAGAGTTGACACTATACTAAGACATCACTGTCTACTAAGACACACAAAGGCTAATAACCTATATCTCACACTAAAAGAGATATTATGGTGGCCCAACCTAAAACAAGACATAATTGATTTTCTAAAGAAGTGCACAGTGTGTGAAAAATACACCAGCACCAAGGCGCCACAGCCAACAGTTGATCCAGTACCTGACCCTGAACCATTCAAGGTTTGGGAACTGGACGTGGTGAGACCCTTCCCAGAAACCAAAACAAATCAATATTTCCTGATTGTAACCATCAAATTTGCCACACATTGGCCCATCTGCTGGGCAACAAAAGATCACAAGGCAAAAACAATAAATTGATTCATCAATAAAGCAATCATAGCAGACTACGGCACTCCAGACTACATCATAACAGATGGATCAAACAAGTTAATATGCCACATAGTAAACAACAATCTAAAAACAAAGAACATAAAACACTCCAAAACCTTGCCCTACAGGCCACAGGCCAAAGGCAGAGTTGAACGCTTGAACGGTAGCCTTATCAGAACTCTGGAGAAAATAATGAATGGCAAAGCCAAAGATACATGGCCACTCTATGTAAAACATGCATTATTTGTATCCAGGGTTCATACCAATCAAGGGACAGGCTACTCACTGTTTGAACTAACATACAGGTACAAGCCAGAAATAGTCACCCACAATAACCAGCTGTATGTAAAAATCCTCCCGGGAAAACCTCTCATAGTAGAACAAAAACCAGCTCTACAACACATAAACCTCAAAGCCAAACTGACAGAAACAAAGAGACTCAAAACCCAAAAGATAACCTTAACAGAGGACCCACTCACCATCAACTCTCTTGTCTGGTTCTTAGCTGGAAACAGAAAGAAGCTAGACTTAGTACACAGAGGACCATGAAGAATTGTCAGGTACTGAATAGACAGTAAACCTACCTGGTTAAGTTTCAAGGTGCCAAAAAAACCATCACCAAAAAGTATCACAGATCTTGCCTCTGCCCTAGCAAAGGAAAACACTCAACCCAGTTGATGCCCACTAGTAAAAAACTCCAGGAACATCAGGCGGCAGCCGTCAAGACAAAGCCCCCTCCTGATGTACCTGAGTAACCCCTTAAGGGAGGGGTGTTTTGAGAGTCTGGATGTACGGGTATTCCAGTTACCGTCATCACACTTAACATTCAGTCATTGCCCAATTTGGTGCCTTTCTAATATACCATTTGACATACCAGAAATGGCAACAAACCAATATCACATGACTGTCCAGGTATCCAACAACTTGAATCCATCCAGCACATAACCAGCCCCTAGGTTTGGTCCAACTAATATCCCTGCCACAGCTAAAGCTATATAAGCCTAAAGCATTATCCAATAAAATATACTTCTTCTCTTCTTAATTTTATATTTGAAGCTTCCCCAAAAGACGCTTTTTTTCACTAGTATACCAGAGTCTTTTGAGGTAGAAACAAGTTTATTTTTAATGCAGGCTCTAAGATTAAATATCAAGATATTTTTGAGTGAATTTTTTTGTATTTTGAAATAAAAAACATTATGTGAAATACCTTGGTCATAAAATAAACCATAAAGCCTAAAAATCACAGGCAAAAAGACTAAAAGATAGTCAGTTAGGTTATTCTTTGAGTTCAAAAAAAGTTCAAATTTCAGATTGTAGAATAAAAAATGATAAACTAATAGCCAATAGTTTGTGGTTTTTAATTCAAAATGACAATAAAACCTGACATAAAGTTTGCAGGTTCATATACTCTTTTATTACTATACTTTATTTTCAGAGACTAGAGATTCAAGGGTCAGATATTTAATAATTGAATGGTCTACATTTATGTAATATTTTTATTGAATATTTCATTAGAAATTATTGTCATTATTCTAATTGTTAAAAGCATTATCTCTGTGTTGAACAAGAAGTAACATTGAAAAAGCTGAAGAATTATTTTACATTAATAAGAAAAGTACTTGATCAAATAGCAGAGTATTTGAGCACCAAAAAACTTATACAGCTAGGTGTCAGGGTTCCAGGGCTGATGACTCAAGTGACCAGATGTTGAATTCTGTTTCATATCTTGAGACTCAAAGTAAAAATAATTGTCATTTATGACACAATAATTTATATTAATTTTTAATTAATAATGCCAATATAGCCTAAAATAAAATTTGTCATTTTATATGCTCCTCTATTATCAGGTTTTACTTTTAGAAATCTGAAATTTAAGGGTCATATATTTGAAAATCAGAAAAACAGGCTGCCTGGCAGCTGAAGCAATAAAAAACACTGGAGCAGGGCAATTGTTTATCAGTAAAATTAAGTGAAAATATGATATAATTATTTTGTTATTGAACACTATTTTTAGGAGAATTTTTGTTGCTGATGATTTTTCAGTGACAGACAGGCCACAGGTTTTAGCACTGTTTTTATTAGATGTCTATCTTAAGGACATTATCAAAAGTCAACTTTTGAGGATAAAAGCTTGATAATAAAAACAGTAGTGTTGTATTATAAAGAGGTGTCTTTAGAAGAACTAACAAAAGAACTCTCATTAGAAAAAATACTGTGTCAATTACAGAAAAAATCAAGTTGCAAAAGCAACAGACAGCATATATTTAGTCTTTTTAGCTGAAAGTCCACAATTTAGAACAACTATAATAGTCTGTCCAAAATAATGTAAGATTATACACAATATAATGTAAAGTGCTTGTATTTAAGTTTAATAAGTACCTTTATTAAACAAGCTAAATTTTTGTAATTATAAAAAAGCCATTCAGTTTACTAATTCTAAATACATTAGATAAAAAACTGGTTAAGAAAGTTATATTAGTATTTAAAAAAATATTAATATCAGGATATTCTTCATATGCATATCTTAACATGAAAGATTAAAAAACTTTTTTATTGAAAAATATGTAACAACAAGCACAATTATTAGATATTTCATTTTTATTTTAAAACATAATGTTTGAAACAAAAATCAAACTCTGTTCAACTTGAGCTGCATGCTGACAGTTCTAAGGACCAGGTTCCTGCCTGTGTTTTTTGAGAATTAAATCCTCTTGATTCAATTTAATAACTCTCACAACTGCATAAAACCTCATGTAAATACCAAAGAAGTTGCTTTGAAAAAGCACTGCAGTCATTAACCTGATACAGAAAAAACCTGTCATTTACCTAAAAATTCTCATGTTAATCAAAGTAGCCAATTAAACATCTCTTATTGAAGATGATAACAGCCACCAGGGCATTTTCAAGTTTGCCACAATGAAAAAAACATGCAATCTTTTTACTTGAATTAGCTAATAGAGACCTGTACTGTCATAATGCCAATTTTTTGCACAAAAAATCAAGCAACCTAACAGTCTAAAAATCTGATTCCCAAATCTTTGATTCCTGATCACTAGAGTTAAATTCTGAAAAAAGAGAAAAAACACCTAGGTTTGCATCAGAATTTATTGCAATTTTGAAATAAAAAATATTATAAACTATTAGTTCTCTCAATTTTTTACATCTTTTATCAGATTTCTATCATCTAAACACTGCTTTTTTTGCTTGCCAGCCTCTCTGCTCACAGTTTTTTGTCTGCCAGTGTCAAAGAATTTACTTGTTAGAGAGATTTTCCCTACCAAGTGTAAATATGCCCCAAGGTTAAACTTAATCAAAAATTCTCTAACAAAGGGCCCAACTATCATCATATTAACAAACTAACTCATACTCTAAATTCTTTATGCAAAGATAATAATTGTGCAAAAAATATGGTATAAGTTTATGTAGCCTACCACATACCTGTGTAAATTTGAATGTATAATAAAAGAGATGTAAGTCTTCAAACAGAAACTATGAAATTAAAAAAACCCAAATCTGTATCATATTAATTTTTTAAATGATTTAGTATAATTTAAAGATGATTTTAACATTTTTTCTTTGTTTGTTTAAATGATTGTCAAAAATGTCATTTTTTAAAACATTAAGACTTAAAACAGGTTTTGAACCCTGATTAAAACTCCTGTATAAGACCAGCTTTAATGACTAGATAACTGTCTGCTAAATTTTTTTTAAAATTTTGGTCTCTTTAATTCAAACTGTAAATTTTCTTGAAAAAAAACCAGTGTAGTCTTACTAATAATGACTCATAACAAAAATATTGAGCTGCCTAAAAATAACTTAAAACTCCTATTATTAGCTTGATAAGTCTTATGTCTTCCTTGGTAGATAATCAAAACCTCACATTTAAAAACAATGCAAACCATCAGGCTTTCTTTAAGAATATTGTCACAGAACAAAAAAGTTTTACTACTTTTCTTAAAAATTTAGCAAATAAGCATACTTTTTGCGTCAATGTCATTTTGCTGTACCAAAACCTGAGTAATTAAGCCACCCAAATGTTTATTTTCAGACCAACTAAATTTTGTTTATTAAAATTAAAGTCTAGTAACAAGATTTTATATAAACTTTAGATTATGCATCAGATTTTATTGCCATTTTTGAATAAAGATGATATAATATTATTTTTTTGAATTATTGCATATTTTATCTTAAGTAATTTTTCAGTTTAACTTTAATTATTTTAGCCTGTCTTACTGTCACACTTTTTTTGCAAGTCTTTGTTTTTCAGATGCTCATTTCAGTCTTTTTTACTTTACAAAATACTTTTTAAAAACTAAAATCAAAAATATGCCACTAGAAATATACTTGTGTACAATCACTTGACTCACACTAAAGAGTTGACATGATATAATAGAAAAAACTTTGGTTTATTACTGAGCTCAAGTTTTCTGAGATAAATTTTACTTACTTTCTTTTTGTTTACTAGCTGGACATGACTATTTTTCACACCCAAACTGATGACTGCATTTGTCTCTGAAATTTTCATAGACTATTTCAACAAGTTGTTAGTATAGTGTACATAACTTTTTCTGGGGTAATTAACATTAACAACACAGTATTTAAGCTGTGATCTTGGATAAAAAGGCTATACATCAATATTTAAGATATCATCAATCTTAAGACAAAATTTGTACATCTGATCTGTAGTCTGCCTAATTTCAGAAAATGATGAGCCAGAATCCCAAAGTTAGTTTTCCAACATTATGGCACTCTACAAAAAGCCTAGTAACCTGAGCTCAAAAATGTTGATTAACAAAAAACGCTTTGTTTGTTTTCTATAATAAAATTAATTATGACACTTTTATGGTGAGCAAAAAAACATTTTTCTACATAAAAGTATTAAAATCTAATATTGTAACTAAATTAATAAATTTAGTATCTGTATTTTAAAAACAACTGTACAAATAAAAAATACAGATAACAAAAAAAACAAGTTTTTTAGAGAAAAAATAGTAATTGATAAAAATATCACTAGCCAAAGATCATCAGAGCATAAAATTATGTCAAGTTTATTATAAGTAATTAAACTGAAACATATTAAACAAAAAATTAGAGTCAAATTGACATTGCTTCTATTTAGATAATAGCATATGTAAATTAAAATTATTCAAAAATTCTATATTCTGAAAGAAACATTATCAATGTTTTTTACGCTTACATGTATAAGATAATTTATGATAGCTGACAAAAAACAACTCAGTTGTAACCAAAATAAAAAATTATAAAAAATTTAATCAAAATCAAATATATAATAAAACTCTGTAGTCACTGCAACATGTTTATTAAAAGTAAAACTACTAACATATTATAAGTATCAAATTTCATCTATCTGATTTTAAAATTTAATTTTTATCAGAAACAGTATTATAATGTTTGTAAAGCTTGCAAGCAAAAATCAAATTTTAAACTGAAAAAGTTTGTTACAAAATGATTTTGTATTGAAAAATTATGAATGTTGCAACCAAGTTTTCAGACTTACCTGCTAACATATTTGACAATACACAGAGGGCGCTCGATGAGTCGCCCCTTGACGTATCTAACGACATGAACCAATCTGATGACAATATTAAATGTCATGTACTTCATACTAAGTATAAGGATTATTAATTCAACCTGTTGATCTCCATACAAGTTAATTCTTGGCTTTAAACCTTACATAAAAACTACTCACTATGCTATTGCCTTGTAACTTTGCCCATATGCTATATTAATCATTATATTCAACAATAAAAAATACCTTATTCTATTAATTATTGCTCTTTCCATTATGACTGTTATATTTTCTAACTTAAATTCTGAATTTTCATTGGTTCAGTTGCAACATAAAGTCAATTTATTAATATGATATTTTTAAAAATAATAAATAACAAAAAAAATAAGTAAGAAAGAAATTAAATGATTGCTAATAAACAAAGTAGTACTCAGACAATAAAGTAAAAACTTATTTCAAGTTATCAAAAAAACAAATATTGCAATTAAATTTATTATAATACAGTTTTTTATATGTAAACAAATTTTTAATAAGTATATTAAGGCTAAACTTTTAGATTATATGTTATTTAAATTACTTTCTTTTTTAAGTTAGAAATAAAGTAGTACAATTTTATAAAATAGAATAATAATATATATTATACATTTTTAAATTTTTTTTATATAATTTATATTTTTATAAAAATATGTTTAAAAAAATTATAAACTCTATAAATAAATATAACAGATTTGATTAATGTATAAATCATAAGCAATAAGCTAATATATATGGCTCCTACCACATAAACCTCCTACCCATTTACCAGAATCTCAAGGAGAATTCAATGGAGCTACGTTTTTTGTTTAATTTTAATTTTAGAAAAAGTTAGGGCTATTTTTATAAGTTGTGTATTGTGGAGTAAGTTGAACAAAAGTAGGGTTGTGGTAAGGGTTTAGGGTTGTGGTAA
>QTSX02007573.1:0-16944 GCA_014839935.2 Entomophthora muscae | reverse complement strand
AATCCCCACATAAGTTATTCCTTGGCCTCAAACCTTACATGGAACTTCTCACCATACCACCCCTGTGTGGCCTTGGGGCTCTCCCCATATGGTATATTAATCACAATATTCTACAATAAACAATACCTTATTCATATTACTCTGTCCTTCCTATTGGACTGTTGTCTTCCCCAATTCCAAATACTGAATCCTCATTGGTTCAGTTGCAACAATAGAATTGTTATCACATGGGTTAATTGAATCAAGAATATTAAGTAAAAGGGGTTATTTTTGGGCAGCTTGAGGCTTTGATCTGAATCAATCCTGAGGCCAGACCAGCCTATGATATTGGGGGTTAACAGATAATTCACCAAATGAGTCAGTAAATTTTTCCATCATAGAGTATTCATTATTGCATTATTTCTGCTCCCAACCTTATTCTAAGATAAGTGTAATGCCAGCCCTAACACAGGACTGCTATTATGGCAGTCTTTCTGAAAGCCAGTCCATCCATCCCATGTCCTGTGGGTTGGAAATAATTCTATTGCAGAGTATAATAAAAAGGTGTATTAAAATAAAAAAGAGGCTTTAAGGTCTAACCCCAGCCAATTTAGGCAGAACTGGTTTAAACCATATGTTAATCATTACAGTAGTTTAAAAAGCAATGGCAATAACTGAAAATACCTCAGATTTAAACAAAATGATTTCAGATTCAAGCAAAATCCAAGACGCGCAAGATTTAGGACTCAAATAATATAAATATTTTTGGTTAACAAATGAACTGTCAAACCAAAAAAATTCACTGGCCCATTATACAAAATTATATCAAATATAAAGCAATGTAGTTTAAACCACAAACAAAATTAACTGACATAGAAAGTGAGATGGATGTATGCTGTTCTAGAATATATTATAATCCAATCAGGATTCAACTGAGGCACTGACAGAAGAACTAAAATGAAACAAAATTTGAGCAATCTAGAAGTGAGATTTCACAAGCATAAAAAAATGAAGTCACACAAGATGTGTAGTATGAGAAGCCTAAAATAGAAAAATAACAGTTTGGCAGCCAATTGACAGCTATCTAATTTAGGAACAGATGCATTTGATTCTTTTTTATGGACCCAGATTTGTGTAAAAGGGTTTTGAGAACTTTCCAAATATGACTTGAGATTCCAATAAAAATAAATCATAAAATTTTAAACATCTACTTTTAGTGATTTTATCCTAGGCTTTATTTTAAGATGGTTTTTAACAGCAATATCTTTGACAGCACCTGAAATTAAGCCAGCAACAGCCAAGCCAGCTTCAATGGAGGCAAGGCTCAGAGCGTGGAGGCACCAATTTACACCCAGGCCTTTAATGCAGTTAATGAGGAAGCTGACCTGTACTTGACCTCTGACCCCTATGGCTTTGACTTGTTATATAGTCACTTTGCATCTAGCGCTGCCCCTGTACCCTTACCCACCCCCACATAAGCTGCCAACCAACCAGCCAATCAGAATGACAACCCTGATATGAAACAACTTCCTGTCACCAGCCAACTTGCTCCCCCCTCAGCTGATCAGGCTTCAGCTTCCGGAGCCCAGCACCACAAGAAACAAATTATCACCACCCAAATTCTCCAGGAAATAGTGGCACTCAATCTGTGTGGTCTGTCCTGGGACCAGATAGCCAGCTAATTACAATTCACCCGGGCTACTGTCATGCGGGAGTTCAACAACCTGATGAACAAGGGGAACCATATTGGGTCGGCCAAGAAGCCAAAGAAGGCCCAAGAGTCCCAGATCAACAAGGCATCCCAATAATGCTCAATATCCTATAGCAGGACCCCAAGCTTTCCCTGACCCAGGTCTGGAAGTAACTTGCTCACCATGGCGTTTGGGTGTCTGAGCACATGGTGCAGCTTGGGATGCATGGAAAGGTGGCTTCAGTCCGGGTTCTGACCAATGTCGCCGGTAACCAATGTGATGGTAGTGAGGATTTCTCATACAATCCCTCCATCAAATCCACCCTGGTGCAACGCTTGACTAGTCTAAAAAATGACATCATGATCATCTTCTACTAAATTTTATTAATAGCTTTTGACAATTTTGGCAAGCAAGGAAGAGCCACCACCCAAAAAGGAAGGAAGAAAGTCAAGAGGGGGACTTTTACTGGTGCAATTCTGGCTGTTTTGGCCAAGGGTTTTGTCTACTATCAGACAAACCCTGATTTCACCAATGGCTACAAGTACATCCACATCCTTGATGAATTGCTCAATGTTGTGAATGCCGCCATTTGCCATGTTTTGATTTTTCCTTCAATGGGTTATTTCAAGGACAAATCTCTCTCTTCTGCTTTTGCCCTTTGAAATGAGTCTGGCTCTAAATTAGGAAATTCAATTGTTCAATTTCCTGATTCTGCGCAGTTCACTTGCCTTACTCATGCTTGTGGCAGGTGATCCTACTCTACATGTACTGTTTTGTGGTAAATCTACACAGTATATATTCCATTTCACTTTTACCAATACAAAATTAAGTTCTATTCACATTTTTGTCTTTGTGTCTCCACGTACTTTGGCGCCTCTCTAGCCATGTCTAGCAGATATTATTCAATCAAGGCCATAAGACAATTGCATAGACTTCCCTGCAATTCTAACTGAGACTTAGTACAAATCCAATCCTAAGGTTAGGATTCCCCGTTGTGTGTCTGTGCTGCACCTCAGAACACAACAAAAATGGTGCTTACTACAGGGGCTGTTGGGAATTTTGACCAAGCAATGATGCCAATAATGACAGAGCTCACAGATTGGAATTTCTACAACCAAATCCATAAATTAGTAGTACAAAATACAATGATACTAATTATGACAGAGCTTGCGGCTATGAATTTCAGCTACCAAATTACATAAATTGGCAGTATAAACTATATGCATATTGGATCAGCAGTAGTCTGCTGACCTGAGCCTTAAAATAGCCAGAGATAAGCGCCACCAAAGCACTTTAAAAATACACAAGCGCTGCTGCACTGCCTGGCTTTGTATTAGTCACCAAAGCGCCAAACTACTTTTATGTCAAGCACCAGCTGAAAATTATTGCAAGTGCTGCAGCGCTGCCTGGAAAATATTGCAGGCGCCAAAGCACTGCTTTACTTTTACATCAAGCACTGAGGCGCTGGGTTCAATTCCCCATAATCTCAAATTCCCATATTTATCACATTAATAAGCATTAAGCTTGCAGTATGCCAGAGAAGTAGGAAGTGATCCTGAAGTACTAAATTATTCCATGCCAGCAAGGATCACCTGTGCTGGGTGAAGATGAAAATATTCTATTGGTTGACGTGTGATAAGCGCCAAACCTAGATTAATAATTACCCAAATTAGGGGTGTGTTAGAATGTCCAGAAGACATTGCTAGCAGCCCAGAGATTACCCTTGCAGAAGATATAAGAAGAATTAATCATTTACAATAAAATCATCTTTGAACCATCTTTATTTTATCCTTAATTTGGTTGACTTAAATCCTAATTCTTAAGTGCTTCTGCACAATCAGAAGCCCTGGCTGGGCAGTAATCATGGTTCTGTTCAATCCTGGCTCTTATGATACAGTACTACTAATATCCTCACATATGACTGTATTCTGGAAATTTTCCTGTGCCCTATATTCTCAAATAATTTTGGCGCTGTAATGCAAAAAGCGCAACAGGAGCTGTAAGCCCCTTGGTTATCCCTTTGAAACCTTTTTTCAGGTCCTTTGCCTCCTCATATGCAAGAGCCAAGTTCACCTTGTTGTGAATGCCGCCATTCACCATGTTTTGATTTTGCCTTTGTTGGGTTATTTTGAGGACAAATCTCTTTCTTTTGCTTTTGCCCTTTGAAATGAGGCTGGCTCCAAATTGGGAAATACAATTGTTCAGTTTCCTGATCCTGCGCAACTCACTTGCCCCACTCATGCTTGTGGCAAGTGGTCCTAATGTCATGGTATTGTTTTGTGGTATTGCAAACCACTATACAACCCATTTCCTATTTTCCAATAAAATTAAGTTCTATTAACATTTCTGTCTTTGTGTCTTCACGTACTTTGGTGCCTCTCTAGCCACGTCTAGCAGATATTATTCATTCAGGGCCACAAGGTAATTGCATAACCTTCCCTGCAATTCTAACTGAGACTTAGTACAAATCCAATCCTAAGGTTAGAATTTCCTGTTGTGACTCTGTGCCACGCCTCAGATCATGACAAAAATGGTGCTCACTAAAGGGGCTGTAAGCCCCTTGGTTACCCCTTTTGCAACCACGTTTTCAGGACCTTTGCCTCCTCCTATACAAGAGCCAACTTTGCCTGATTTTACCAGTCCTCCTATTGAAGAAGATATTGCTGATTTGTCTATTGTTCCTACTGTACTGAACCTCAGGAATGGTCCCTACCTAGTGGCCTACCCTCTGGGTACCCCTGACTTGGAACAAGTCATGGCAGTAGCCCTTGGGTTAGCCCGTGATGGAGCCATCCCTTGCCTTCAGCTTCAGTTCAGTCAAGCGGAATACTAAAAATTGATTGTAGTGCCACAATTTCAACATCATACCTCAGGGTGGCTGGCTCTGCTGAACATTTATTGTCTTCTTTGTAAAACCCGCCTTATCCCATCATCAAATGGTATTAGGGCTACATATTCAGGAAATTTCATTTGTTGTAAGCCGTTGTCACCCATCACTGGGATCAGTTTGCACCCTACCAGCAGCGGATATATTCCCTGTTTTCCTTAGTATCTGACAATCAGCTCAACTCTGTCACCTTCCAGTCTTGTTTGGTCACCTCCTTTGAAAGAATGTGCCAATCCATCCCTGAGTATGTCAGAGAGCGCCTTCATGAGTTCCACCAACTAAAACAGCCCTGGTGTGCCCAAGTAGACTCTACTTTAAATGCCTATCTCACTAACTTTGAACAAATTGTACAACAACTTAAAAAGTTCAGTGCTTATTCCTTTGACCAATTACAGTAAGTTGGGTCCATGCTCCAAAGGACCTCTACAAACTTGGAAAGGACTTTGATCAAGAAAGGGCTGCTACTGCTGCCACCATTTTCAAACTCCAGACTCAAGTAAATGAACTGTATGCCTCCAAAGCAGATGCCCTGCCTTCTCCTCCATCTGAAAAGCTAGCAGATAGAGAACAGAGGCTCTTGGATGCCATTAAAGATTTAAGAGCATCTACCTGCAGTCAGGATTTCACCCCAAAGTCCCTCAGCCTGACCCTCAAGTGCTTGTGCTGACAGCTCAGGCTACTGAATTACAACAAGAGGCTGCTACTTTGCGTGAGGTGATGGCGTCTGTAGTTAGTCCACCTGAAGTTGTGGGCAAAGATGATTTTTGCCCTGGCTTATCAGGAGCTCCCCACATCCATTGTGCTAGAGAGTTAATAGCTCTAGCCAATGAAGTAGACCTCCTGGAGCAAGATTACTCTGAGCTTGATAAAGACATACAAGAACTAAGTGAAGTGGTTGATTCAGTAAATGACAGGTTTTTCCTTTGCCTTTTGGTGAGCCCATCTCTTACTTCCCAACTGGCTGAGCTTTTCTCAGTAGTAACTGCACAGGGTCAGCGCCTGGATTTTACTGAGCAACAGACCGCCCTTGCTAATAATACGGGCACCCACACTGCTGACACCTTGACTACCCTTGAAGATAGTGTTTTCCAGCTGTGGGCCAGCCAGCCCCCCACCAAGTCCAAAGCAGAATTCTCCCCACGCATAAATGTACTTGATAGCAACAATGGTGGCCCAACTCCAGAAGCACATTTCAAGCCTACCTTTAAGCAAGTTTTTGACCCCAAAACATCTACCATTGCAGCTTTCCTAACTATACACAAAAATGCCATGAGAAGAGCCTCAGATAAGGTTAAGAAGGAACACATTCTAACCTGTCTGCACCTGACCTGCCAAGAGGTAGTAGTGCCCAAGTTGCCCACCATTGAGATATGGGAATAGATGAAGCAGCTTCTGATCAACAAATTTGGTGATGACCTTAGCTTGGAAGTAAAAAAGGACGCCTTTGTTACATTGATTTCAAACCTAAGGAGACTCTAGCCAAATTTGCAGATAGATTCTACATGGAAGGACAGCAGCTGATCACAAGCCTCCAGTTGACCGCACATGAGGCATAAATGGCTTGTGCTCAAGCACTCAAGGCCAACCAGCTTCTATGTCTTCACTTAAAAGCCCATAAGGCCATGCTTTCCTCTATGAAGAGCATAAAGACGCTTTTTCAGGATATGTACCTTACCCATTCTGGAGCAGTTGTGTGGGAGAATTGTGCTTCTTCTGCCTCTGGTTTGTCTTCATGTGGTCCACATATCCTTACCATGAACTTGCAGAATCCTCCTCAACAACAAGTTTGCCATAACTGTGGACAAATAGGTCACCATTATTGAGTCTGCACCAACCCTCAGGTTGAAGGGGCTGATCCCAAAGAGCAGACGGGAAAAGAACAGTCAAACTAGAGGCAGAGACACTCTCAGTTGACAATTCATCCCAGTCTCCTTCAATTCCCCCCTCTATTGCTGACCCTGAGTCTGCCAACACTGAAGCTCCTCCCATCTTGCTGTTATTCCACAACATTTCTGATGACTATGACATGGACAAATCAGATATGGACAATCCCAACACATATGGGTATTTAGTCCTTGCCGTCCCAAAAACTATTGCAGTCCCTTATAAACTATGTTCTGGTAAAACTAAAACAACCGCCAAGCCTCTGCCTGAAGCTAAGGAGGTTGTCTCTTGCCCATACCTCACTCAGGCTAAGAGATCCCCCGTGCTTTTAGAGTCATCCAAGGAAGCTGTTGAGGTTGCTGATGCTGTATTTAAGAATTTCTTGGTCTTGCTTCCTCTCCAGACAGTTTATAAGAAGTTTCCAGGCCTCAGATGCATGATTAAAAAGTGGGACAAAAGCTGGCAGAAGCCCAAGAAATTCTGGCTGTCTTCCCTCCCTTTGATTGTACTACCACTCATGTGAAGATATCTATTCAGAAGGTAAAAATTAAGGCTGTCTTAGACACTGGATCTCCTGTTAATTTTATCTCCTTGAAGCTTGTTAAGAAGCTCAAGCTTGCCCCTGCCTCAACTATCATCAGCCATATGATACAGCTGGGCTATCTGTGACTCGTGCTATAGGAGCTTATTCTGCTCTTCCCATGCAGTTTGAAAAACTACTCTTGGCTGCGCCTGCCGTTGTCTTGGGGAATGAGATCTAAAACCTCCTTGTTGGTACTCAATTTCTTAGGGAATACAACAGTATCATTAACTTAAAGGACAGATAACTCTCTATCTTAGGGTACAAGGTCCCTCTGATCTTTGAAAAGCCAATTAAAGTTCCCGGGAAGTGCTTCAAGGCTGGTGCCTTAGAATATCCCACCGGTGTTTTCACTCTAAAATACCGTACCCATTCCTCTAACATGAAGTGTCCTCCTATGGCTTGCCCTGCGTCTGAAGGGATCCCTCTCTTGGCCATCCCTGCTGTAACCATTCCCCCTAGATCTCAGAATATCCTAGACTCCCAAATATTGTATGAGCTACCTGATTTTATGTTCCTAGAGCTATACTCTCCTCCCTTGCTATGATGCAATGAACCCTATCTCTGTCCAGGAATCTTGGATGTCTCTCATAAGGACCCTGTTCAATTGCTGGTTGCCAACTTAACCGCTCTCCCCATACATGTGTCTAGAAGGCAGGTTGTTGGTTATGGCAAGTTGTTGAATGCTCCTGACAACCTATCACTACATCCCTTTGGTACGTTCCAGGACTTCAATTTACCTGAAGACAAGCCCCAAGTCCTATCCTTGTTCACTGCTCAAGACTTCCTGCAACTATTCCTGGTGCAACATAAAGAAGTGCTTGACCTGCTGAATTAGCTTTCAGATATCTTTGCTAAAGACAGTACTGATTATGGTCTAGCTAAAAGTGGCATTCATCAGATTGATACTGGTGACACTCCCCCCTTTTGCGCTAAACCTTATTGCCAAAGCTGTGTAGAGGATGCTCAGCTGTCTAAAGAGCTCAAAAAGCTTCTAGACACTGGACTTATTGCTCCTTCCCAAAGTCCATGGGCCTCCTCCTTGCTCATACTAAAGAAGAAGGATGGAGGCCATTGTACTGTAAAGGACTATTGCCAATTAAACTTCTTAACCAAAAATGCTTTCTACCCCTTGCCGCGTATTGATGATGCTCTCCACTGCCTTAGATGCTCTAAGTTCTTCTCTGTTATGGATCTAGCATCTGGGTACTGGAAAGTTGAACTCTCTCCCAAGAATAGACAGAAAGCTGAGCTCATCACTTCTGAGGGACTGTTTGAGCCTACACACATGTCATAAGGACTCTGCAATGCTCTGGCTACCTTCCAGCGGGCCATGGACTTCATCCTCCATGATTTGAAGCTCTCATGTGTCCTAGTGTACTTAAATGATAAGACTGTTTTTAGCGCTACCTTTAAAGAACACCTGACTCACCTCAAGGAAGTGTTAATAAAGATTTGAGAGGCTGGCCTTAAGTTAAACCATCTAAGTGTGCTTTCTTCAAGGACTGCCTTGAATTTTTGGGCCATGAGGTAACCCAGACCAGGATTTGTCCAATGATCAAGAAAGTTGAGGCCATTGACAAAATGCTTCCACTCACCAGCCTGCAAGAAGTTCAAGTCTTTCTGGACATGATGGATTACTACAGACAATTCATCCCTGACTTTGCCAACACTAGCAAACCTTTAGTCCAATTGTTATGTAATGTCCCTTTTGAATGGATTGCTATTCAGCAACAGGCCTTTGAGACCCTCAAATAGGCTCCTGTCCTAGTGTATCCTGATTACAATAAGGAATTCATCCTTTACACTGACGCTAGTGACCTGGCCATTAGAGCCATCTTGGCTCAACTAGATGAGGAGGGTGTGGATCACCCTGTAACTTATACTTCTTGAGTCCTATACAAGCATGAGAATAATTACAGCATCACAGAGAAAGAGTGCCTTGCTGTGTTGCATGCTGTCAAGCAGTTCCACCATTATGTATATGGCACCCATTTCACTGTGATCACTGATCACGCTTTGCTTAAGTGGTTACAAAAGCTTAAGGAACCAGAAGGACAGCTAGCTAGATGGGCTCTCTGCCTGCAAGGTTATGACTTCACAGTACTACACTGTCCCGGGATTCAACATTAGAACACTGATGGATTATCCAGAATGCCCATCATTGCTCTACACCCTGCTGAGGCTGATTGACTGTATGAACTGATTGGATATCCTTCCTAATGGGAGAGCAAGACAGAAGAAGCTCAAATTTCCCTAGCCAAACTATCTGAGGACATGCTTGTTTGTGACAATCAGCTCTTCAAGAAAGTACAAGATCAATACCTACCTTATGTATAGCCTAATCTTTGGCCTTTTATTGGTGCTTCAAGCTCATAAGGAGACAGGGCATGGAGGAATTGCCAAGACCTATGACTGGCTCCAGAAAACTATTTCTGGAAAAAACTTTGCCTGCTGATTCTAAATGTCATTGTTAGTTGCCACAATTGTCAGCTACAGCAACCTCAAGCTGCTTCTCACAAGTTTAAGCTGGTCCCCCTTCAACACGCCTTTCATACTGTCAGCATTGACGCTGTGGGGCCTCTCCCTTGCTCCTGCTCTGGCTGCCGCTTTATCCTAACTGCTGTTGATCATTTTACAAAGTGGGTGGAAGCTTGCCCTACTAAGGACATCACTTCCAAGACAACTGTTGCCTTTCTGTTACAAGATGTATTCTTCCTCCACGGCTGCCCCCAAGTGTTGTTGTCTGACAATGTGACTAACTTCAATACCAAGTTAGTAACCTCTGTTGTTGAAGCCTTGGGGTTTCACCAGTCCTTCTCTGCCCCCTATAATTCTTCTATCAATGGGGCAGTTGAGCGTGAAAATTTGACTCTGTTTTCTATCATGAGGAAACTCA
Organism: Entomophthora muscae; assembly: GCA_014839935.2. Classification (NCBI taxonomy): domain Eukaryota; kingdom Fungi; phylum Entomophthoromycota; class Entomophthoromycetes; order Entomophthorales; family Entomophthoraceae; genus Entomophthora; species Entomophthora muscae. The sequence goes on along the minus strand of QTSX02007573.1, from coordinate 7,024 downwards.
CTTAATCTGACTCCGCAAACTGGGTTTATACTTACCTGCTGCTCTCTATGCTTATCATCTCAGCAAACATTGTGTCACTGGGTATTCTCCCTTTGCTATGCTGTATGAGCGTAAAGCCACCACTCTGTTGCTCCTGGGGGTCCCCTTCTCTTATCTGATAAGAGCATGAATCCTGATGGCCATATCAGAGATCTAGTCAACCATATCATTGTTATACAGGCTACTGCATACACTTCTGCATATAAGACTAAGGTGCTTGAGCTCTCTCCCAACAATGCTGGACAATCTCCCTTGCCTGAGTTCAACGTTGGGGACCATTTTCTCTACTATCAGCATAGAGTAGGAGGACAGGCTCATAAGCTAGACTCATTGTGGGTTAGACCTTTGGAAGTGACCTTCAAATGAGGATCTGAGTACACTGTGAAACTCCTATCCAGAAGTCAACTGTTTGCCTGAGTGCATGCCAAGTTCCTCTGCAAGTACTATCCCCCTAAGGCCAATCTAGAAGGGGGCAATGTTGTGAATGCTTCCATTCACCATGTTTCAATTTTGCCTTTGATGGGTTATTTTGAGGACAAATTTCTAGCTTTTGCCTTTGCCTCTTGAAATGAGCCTGTATCCAAACTAGGAAATAAAATTATTTGGTTTCCTGATTCTTTGCAGCTCGCTTGCCCCACTCATGCTTGTGGAAAGTGATCCTACTGCCCATGTACTGTTTTGTGGTAAAGCTACACAGTATATGTTCCATTTCACTTGTACCAATAAAAATTAAGTTCTATTCACATTTTTGTCTTTGTGTCTTCAAGTACTTTGGCGCCTCTCTAGCCACATCTAGTATATATTATTCAATCAGGGCCACAAGGTAATTGTATAGCCTTCCCTAACATTCTAACCAAGACTTATTAAAAATCCAATCCTAAGGTTAGGATTCCCTGTTGTGACTCTGTGCCACGCCTCAGAACACGACAAGGGCATTGAAGGCCGGGAGTGTGATCACCGTGTTCCAGTAAAGGATAAAACCATCAGGTATCTTGGCACCAGGCATGTACAGTGTCCAGTCTAGAAGAAGGCCAGACATGATTCTATTGAGGATTTGTTGGCCGCGGCAAGTACAGGCAACAGGAAAATTTTTGTAAGATAAGGTAGGATGGAGAACCTAATTCTGCTACCAATGTCATAACTGTGCTGTTTTAGCAAAGTTACAAGGGAAAAATATTTGGAAACTAGATACTATTCTTTATTGAGAGATATGTACTATATAGCCATTGTGAATCAGGGATAACAGGCACATGATAGTATTAATCACATGGTGGGATAGTTAAGGGGGTGGCCTGATACTGGTAATGATTCAAGCGCCAAAACAAGGTATCCCCTGTAAAAGATCAGCCTCTGTTTGTGGATTTTGGATTTGCAAATCTGAGTCAATTTCCTAACTTGGCTTCAAGTGGCTGGATAATTGGATTGTGGGTCACAAACCAGCTTACTCAGAGCCTTGCTGGTGGGTTGAGCCTGCTGTTTTGACACTATTATTGCCTTATTGATGAAGTAGTTGATTGTTTCTTCTTTGTGGTCCTTAGTTGCCCAGCAGATTGGCCAGTGTGTTGCAAAGTCAATGGCTACAATAAAAAGCATTCTTTTGCTTTGGCTTCTGGTAAAGATCCTACTACGTCCAGGCCCCAAACCTTAAATGGTTCAGAGTCAGGTACTGGATTAGCTGTAGGTTGTGGTGCTTTGATGCTTGAGTATTTCTCACATACTGTGTAATTCTTTAGAACATCAGTGATATCTTTATTTAAGTTTGGTCACCATACTATTTCCTTCAATGTTAGATAACAGTTGTTGGACTTGGTGTGGCCTAGTAATCAATGTTGTCTGAGAATTGTATCTACTATTTGTACCAAAAGTATATATGGTATATGTTTTTTTCTTTGAAAATGTTATAATGTGCCATTAGACACATTGAAGTGCTTCTCATTTCTTACTGGTGTGTCATGAGTTATCTGGTGTTGCAATGTGCTAAAATGTGATTGATTGAATGGACATTAAGTTCAAAGTCAGATCCAGAACATAATTATGCATTAGACAATTGCTTGACCAATTGATTGAGAACTAGTGGCTTCCAGAGCATTCTGGATTCCACTAAAATCCTCTCAGTAATTTGGCAATTTGGAGCTTACACAAAGGAGCAACAAACAAGGCCTTTGATTCCAGAATTAAAGCTCATACTTGGTTCTAGAGTCCAGAAACCTAAATGGAAGTGACATCAATAATCCAATTGCCCAATCAATCTCTACTTATGGGTGCAAAAGCAATAGCCTATATTGGTATTAATATTTTGATTAAGGTATTGATGCCAAACCTGGCCTAATTCCCTGGCCTTTCATCCCATCAATTTCCCCTCTACCAATTTCCCACCTAACTATATATACTTGGTTTCTATATGAAATAAAGATAAGTTTTTAACCCACATATTGTTCAATCCTACTTTGGGGTTACTACCCTGTATTCAGGTATAGTAATAGAACAGTTACCAGGGCTAATTCTTGCTAACTATACCAAATAGTCCACACATGAAAGCTGGTGTGTTGAGGGGTCTTTCTATTTGGCTTTATACTTGGTGTTATACAGTAGTTCTCAAGCCTGTTGAGATAAATGAAAAATATCAGTCTAAAAACAAATACAACTCAGTCTAAAAGCAAAATCAAGTTGGATCCAAATCTATTGTAATTTGAAATAAATTCTTTAATTTTTGATTTTGTTTTTAGAATGAGTTGCATTTTTTTGGACTGAGATTTTTTGTTTATATAAACAGGTTTAAAAACTTTTGTATAGATTTGGCCAATCTGGATCCAGGTGGTCATGGTGATCTTTTATAGGCTGACATAGCCTAGAGAGAGCATCAGCTGTGACCAGCTCCACCCCCTTTTATATCAAATGTCAAGGTAAGATGTTCCAGCAAGGACATCCACTTTTCTTGTTATTGTGCAAGGGCGTTTTATGTTTTGAAATACATTAAGGATTTTTGGTCTTTTGGTAAGCAGAAATTTAGGTGTCCTTCTATATAAAATCTCCTTTCTTGCTAGTATTATATATTGCAAGAAATTTCTTGTTTTATATTTGGTATCTCTGCTCAGTGTTTCTTAACTTTCTATTTTTATAACATATTGGCAGGAAGTCCTATTTCCCCAATGGCAGTGAGACTAGTATCTGACTCTATCTTCTAGAGTCCATTATTGTTTGGGTATTGCAGTATTATTGCCTCAATAAGGGCTTTTTTAGTAGTTGTAAATTCTTGTCACATTCTAATGCCCAGATAAATTTCATTTTATCATTACCCTTGGTTAAATAATTTCTTGATGTGGTTAGTTTTCTGCAGTTCTAGATGTATTTTCTTAGGTAAGCTACCATTCTGAGAAAGCATTTAACTTGTTTAAAAGAGGTGGGGTGTTGCATGTTGTTTATGGCTTTGATTTTATCTGGATCTGCTTTGATGCCACTGTTTGAGACAATGTGGCCCAAGAACAAGAGTTCCTTTTCCATAAATGGGCACTTGCTAGGCTTTGCATAGAGTTTGTGCTTTGCAAGTCAATTGAGTGTCTTTCAGAAATTTGTGAGGTATTTTGCTTTGATTTTTGAGAATATAATGATATTATCAAGGTAGCATAATGTATTTGAGAGGCCATTCAGCGCTTGGTTCATCATGGTGACAAACGTTGCGGGAGCATTGGTCATTCAAAAGTTCATTACTCTACACTAAAAGGATCCAAATTGTGTACAGAACACATTTTTAGTATGTCTTTTTATTTTACTTCTATCTGGTTGTAGCCTGAGAGGAGGTCAATTTTGAAGAAAAATTTGGCTCCTGAGAGTCTTGCAAACAGATCCCCTATAAGTGAAAAGGGATGTTTATTCTTAACTGTGCTTGCATTGAGAGCTCTGTTGTCTGTCACTAGACAGAGTGAGCCTTCCTTTTTCTTTACAAAGAAAACTGCTGCCCCCACAGGTATTCAGATGGGCAAATAAAGCCCTTGAAAAGGTTCTCTTTGATATGACTTTTGAGGGTTTGTGTCTCAATGGGAGAGAGTCTGTAGAGGAGTTCAGGTTTGGGCATGGCCTTGCACAGGTCAATGCCATGTTTGAAATCCCATTTGGTGGTAGGTCTGTTAGCTCTTTCTTGAATACATGAGCATATTCATTTAGGAGTGCTGAAAGCTCTGGGGGTTGAATTTTGACTGTTTGCATGTTATTAAATTTGGTTACCTAATTGTGTGGAGCATACTGTATTTGGTTAGAAGTTCCAAGCCATCCTAATTTATGATTTGAACAAATACTGTGTCTCTCAGAATGAGATTGTTAGGTTCTCTGAGGATGTTAAAATTGACTCCATTGTGTTTGATGGTCATGGTCTTTGTTTTCTAATACACTGAGGCTTACTTGGGTGAACCAGTTCATGCCTGCTACAAAGTTGTAGTTTATATTGCTCATGATAATTCCTTTAATGGATGTTTGTATGCCTTGGAGATCAATTTTGCAGGGAGTTGTTTTGCCTTCAAGTAGAGCCTAATATTTGTCTGCCATTCTGGTGTATTTGAGGTTGGATTTGATAACTGGTATTTTGTACTTGGTATCAAATGGCTTGCTAACCATGGTGTGTTATGCATTAGAGTCAAATAAAATTTTATGTGCATGGGTAGAGAAGAAGTTGTAAGTGATCTTTAACTTTTATATTCATAAAAATGGAGGATTGTGGGACACATGTGATGAAAGCAGCAAAGTTTGTGCCTTGGTACAATTTCCTGTTGGTTTGGGGGGAGACAGGGGCACTTAATCCTGTTCCCCCTCCTCTTTTCCCTGTTCCTCCATTTTAAGACATTAAAGGTCAGAGAATGTGGGGTCATATTCATAGTGGGTTGCCATTTCAGCATTGTTTACTTTGGTGGTGTCCTCTTTCTTGGGACGGGAGCGGTTTACGCTCAGGCTGTGATTGCCATTGTTTTGATTAGAGTTGTTGTTGCTATGATTGGTGTTTTTGCATTTGTTTCCATTGGAATTTTCTCTTACATTGCTGTTAGAAGAGTGGTTGCCATTGCATGCAGCATATTCCATATTTGCTTGTTTTTCTGCACATTTGGCTTCTGCAATGAGCACAGGCATGGCTGTGTTGGCCTCTGGAAAGATGAGGACAGCAACCAAGAGTTCCATTCTGTTGATGAATGAGGATCTTGTGTGAACATTGTCAGCTTGTGCTGGGCTCTGGATCTTGTGATGTATCTCTTTGAAGTCATTGCTATAAGCTGTAACAGTGGTCTTATAACAAAGATTGCTGAGCTATATTGCAATATCTTGGAGGGATTCAGTGATACAAAAGCTGTGGGTGATGTCTGCTTTGAACTCATCCCAGTGGTAAGCTGGTTGTCAGTTTGTGAGCCAACTCAAGTGGTAACTCAGTTATCTGTGGCCTTGTATAGGCGCTTGCTGGCTTCCTGGACTCATTTTTTGTGGGGGATGTGGCTGGCGCAAAGTTTAGCAGCTGAGTGGTCCAGCCAGTTAATGATTTTTTCTTTGTTTTTACCAAAGAACTTGTTGATACTAATGTACTTGGTGTTGGTAACTTTGCCTGTGATAGGCAGTTGTGTGTATGTTTGTGGTTGTAGAGAGTGGCTGTATTGAATTATCTTGGCTTATGCTTTAGGCATGACCAGTCCTTCAAATACAGTGCATCCACTTGGGATATCTTTGTCAATATTGTGGGTGCAGAAGTACTGCCACAGTAAGTTCCATAATGCAAGGAATATTTGGCCAAGTAGGAAAGCGCAGAAAGCCCAAAACCCTTTAACAAACCTGACTGATTTAACGGATTTGAATCAAACAGTTGATTGGAAATGGGTTACAGCTGCTCTGGTTTGCTGGTCAAATCTGATTACCCCCTGTAAGTTGACATTGATAAATGACATAATTTAAGGGTCACCAGATATGAACTTATTAATAAGTATGGCCACCAGAAATTGGTCACTCAAGGGTTCTTTGCAACCTGGACTAGATATTCACTTGACAATGTGGAAGGAATAGGAGCTCAGGATCCAGGTGGTATTGCTTAGTCAAGTTTTGATATATATTGAATAATTTTCACTGTTTCAACTCTTAAGAGTTGAATCCTTCCAAAAATTTACACAATAAAATCACATATTTCCTGGTCCAACTTTACTTTTAAAAATTCATCCTGTAGTTGGATTGTTGCGCTACATTCCCTACAATTTAATCCTTAGCTGGATCATTACTGGAAGATAGGGGCCTGACATTGGTAATTTGTTGTTGTCACTGCCAAATTTTAATTCAATGTCTGCCAATTCTGGAGCTGTTCCCACTCCTGTCAAAGTTGAAACTCATGCGCTATCCCAATGTCCTGAATTTAATGCTAAAGAAACTCTGATTCTCTCACAGGCCATTTACCTAGGACTTTTCTGGTTGGGGTTAATTATTTTACTTAACCCTAATATCTCATTTGGAAATTTTATAAAATGATATTTAAAGCTGTTTTGGTGGTTAATTATTAGCTCTATGTGGATTTGGTGGGTGATTCCCCACCACATGGAGACATCTTATTATCCCATGATTTCTGTCACATTACTCAAATCTTTGACATCTGAATTTTTGGAAGCAGTTTTTCATGAGTTTGTGTTTCTTTTCTCCTTCTTTGTTGCAATATCTGTGTTTAACATGTTTATTTGCATCAGCTCCTTTCTGAGTTTTTAGTTTGGACTCTTATTTAATTTATGGTTTCCATCTCTGGTTGCAGTTGTTGAGACTGTATCATCTGTTTCCTATTTCTGTCACACCATGTTATTTTGGCGTCCAGATTATTTCCCTGCTCCACTCACTGATGAAATTTAGCGTGGATTTTTGTCAGCTTTATCAATCTATTCTGGCTCTAGCCTTAGTCCAAAATTGCAAGGTTACTATGTGATGACAAAGGTTTTATAGGATGCTCATGAATGGTTGTTATCCACAATAGAGCACAACTAGC
>QTSX02007572.1:0-17095 GCA_014839935.2 Entomophthora muscae | reverse complement strand
GTGTATTGACAATGCTCTTTGCCGACTTGGAGGCTCTAAGTTCTTCTCCACAATGGATCTGGCATTGGGGTACTGGCAAGTTGACCTTTAGCTCAAGGATTGACAAAAAGCCGCACTCAATACATCTGAAGGGCTGTTTGAGCCTACATGTATGTTGCAAGGACTCTACAATGCCCCAGTCACCTTCCAACAAGCCATGGACTCCATCCTCTGAGACTTGAAACTGTCATGTGTCCTAGTATACTTAGATATTATAACGGTTTTCAGCACTACCTTTACCAATCATCTGGCTTATCTCAAATAAGTGTTCATGAAGATTCAAGAGGCGGTCCTCAAGCCAAAATATCTAAGTGTTCTTTCTTCAAAAGGTATCTTTGAATTATTGAATATGAAATGGGCAGGGATTCACCCAATGACCAAGAAGGTTGAAGCCATCAACAAAATGCTTCCACCTACCAACCTGCAAAAATTTCTAGTCTTTCTGGGTATGATGTTCCTACAGACAGTTCATGCACTGACTTTGCCAATACTAGTGAACCTTTGGTCCAATTGTTACATAATGTCCCTTTTTAAATGGACTGCTGACTAACGCAAGCCTTTGAGACCCCTTAAGCAAACCTCAAAGAGGCACCAATCCTAGTGTATCCTGACTACAATAAGGGTCTCATCCTATACACTGATGCTAGTGACCTTGCTATTGAGGCTATCTTGGCCCAACTAGACATTGAGGCATGGACCATCCTGTGGCTTATACTTCCTGTGTTCTAAACAAGCATGAGAAGAACTACAGTGTTACGGAGAAATAATGTCTTGCTGTGTTGAATGCAGTCAAACAGTTCCACCACTACGTTTATGGTTTACCCATTTTACTGTGGTCATAGATCACTCTTCCCTTAAATGGCTGTAGCTAACTGAAGGAACCGGAAGGTTGATTAGCTTTTACGTTGGGCTCTGCGCCTGCAAGGAACAATTTCACTGTGGTACATGTGTCTCTGGGATTCAACACCAGAACGCTGATGGCTTATCCAGAATGCCCATCCTTGCTCTACACCCTGCTTAGGCTGATTAACTGTATGAACTGATTGGATATCCTTCCTCTTGGGGAGAGCGAGACGGGAGAGGTCTGATTAGCCCTGTCTAAACTATCTGAGGATACGCTTATTCAAGACAATCAGCTCTTCAAGAATTACAAGACCAGTACCTGCCTTATGTATGACCTAGTCTTCTCCTTTTGTTGGTGCTTCAAGCTCATAAAGAGACCAGGCATGGGGGCATTGCCAAGATCTTTAACTGGCTCCAGAAAAATTACTTCTGGGAAAGCCTTTGCTTGCTGATTCCAGACGTCATAGCTAGTTGCCACAACTGCCAGCTTCAGAGACCTTGAGCTGCCTCTCACAAGTTCAAACTAGTTCCCCCTCAACATGCCTTTCAAACTTTCAGCATTGACGCTGTAGGACCTCTCCCCCACTCCTTCTGTGGTTGCTGCTTTATCCTAATTGCTGTTGATCACTTCAGCAAGTGGGTAAAAGCTTGTCCTGATAAGGAAATCACTGCTAAGACAACTGCTGCCTTCCTGTTGCAAGATGTTTTCTACTGCCATGGCTGCCCTCAAGTGTTGCTATCTAATAATGGGACTAAATTCAACAACAAGTTGGTAACTTCTGTTGTTGAGGCCTTGGGGTCTCACCAGTCTTTCTATGCCCCCCATAACCATTCTACCAATGGGGAAGTCAAGCGTGCAAATTCAACGCTGGTTTCTATCATGAGAAAACTCACTTACTCTGAAGCTTCAAACTGGGATCTATACTTATCCACTGCTCTCTTTACTTATTGCCTTAGCAAACGTTGTGTCACCAGGTATTTCCCATTTTCTATGCTGTATGGTTGTGAGGCTACCACTCTGTCACTCTTGGGGGGCCCTACTCTTCTCTTATAAGGCCATGAATCCTGGCAACCATAACAAAGATCTAGTCAACCACATAATTGACATACAGGCCACTGCTTATACCTCTGTGTATAAGACCAAGATGTTAAGCTCTCTCCTGATAATGCTGGACGCTCTCCTTGCCTGAGTTCACCATTGGGGACCATGTTCTCTACTATCAGCATAGAGTAGGAGAACACACTCACAAGCTAGATATATTGTGGGTTGGCCCTATAGAAGTGACCTTCAAGAAAGGGTCCAAGTACACCGTGAAACTCCTCTCTAGTGGTTGTCCGTTTGCCCAAGTACATGCCAAGTTCTTCTGCAAGTACTACCCCCCTAAGGCCAATCTAGAAGGGGGCAATTTTGTGAATGACGCCATTCACCATGTTTTGATTTTACCTTTGATGGGTTATTTTGAGGATGAATCTCTCTCTTTTGCTTTTGCCCCTCAAAATGAGTCTATATCCAAACTGGGAGATACAATTGTTTGGTTTCCTGACTCTGTGCAACTCACTTGCCCCACTCATGCTTGTGGCAAGTGATCCTACCGTCAATGTACTGTTTTATGGTAAAACTACACAGTATATTTTCCTTTTCATATTCACCAATAAAAATTAAGTTCTATTCACATTTTTGTCTTTGTGTCTTCAAGTACTTTGGCGCCTCTCTCTAGCCACAACTAGTATAGATTATTCATCCAGGGCCATAAGGTAATTGTATAGTCTTCCCTGCCATCTAACTGAGACTTAGTACAAATCCAATCCTAAGGTTAGGATTTCCTGTTTTATGTTTGTGCTGCGCCTCAGAACATGACACAGATGCTGATCAAACTACAGTCTGAAGCATACTCTACTAATTTGACAACTAAGGGAAAGGACATGGATTGTGCGGAAAAGTCTTGCCTGGCCCTCCCTGCATACAAGATAGGAAGTCTGGTATACTTCTACAGCAACTGAGGGTAAAGTTGTGAAAGCAAACTTGCCTTGCTATGGTAAGGCCTGGTCAGAGTAGTCCAGAAAGTGGGAGTAGACAGCTACACTCTCAAGGATCTGGAAACAGGTCAACTGATTACTTGAGCTCATGCGCAATACATGTGCAAGGCTCCAAGTGGTCAAGCATAAACCCCTTTATGGATAACAACTAGAAAAAAGAAAAAACCTTATGAAAACAGTCCATGGGTTGTTATCCTAACCAAAACAAAAAGGAAAATAACACATATAAGAAAAAAAGAAAAAAATTATGTTGCAACACTTTATTAAGGTACAAGTTCTTCCATTGCTAGACATAATTGAAGGAGAATTTGTGCAGATGCAGCATATATAAGCCACACTAAAGGTAACAAGCAAAAGATATATGGAAGGAACGGGATAGAATCAACTGGTAGATACTGGACACAATTTATCCCTATGTAATATGGGAACACAATCCCTAGTAGGATGCATTACCACAATAGGCTTTCCTGCTGAGTGTATTCCTCTGGTGTCTTGCCGCCTACGGAGTACATCACATTGAGTAGCTATTCCAGGTATTCAGGAATATGGTGAAGGCGTTGGTGGTAGACAGGCTTGGATCCACACAGTACTAGGTTACCTACTAGCGTCATGGACTGCTGGCTCCCAGAATCTTCATAGCTTAGTAGGTCTAGCATTGCACTCATAGCCCTTTGAAGACAATACTTGTGGCTATCAGAACCATGTCACAAGGGTACTTGTCTTGCAGCTGAATTGGGACTCATCCAGGCAATAAAGATGACTTTCAGCAGCTCCAACGCCCAAGCCCTTTGTTTAGTTGATAGTGATACCCCATCAAAGCTTGACTGGTTAAGTTGGATTTCCAAATACTCCATTAGTTTAGGTATTGGCAATCTCCAGTAAACCGTGTTTCTAACTTCAAGCTTATGTGTAGTAATCACATACAGAGTGTTCCAGAGCCAGCATCAACACTGACTACATGGAATAAAATACACACAACTTTAGTCTTGGGATTAAATCCCAAAAAAAATACAGGACCATGTTTATATACTGCCTGTGTTGGTCTTCTTGTATCATAGCCTTGGTACTTTTTATCTCTTCTGCAGTTAGATTCCTGATCCTGACTGTTGGAGAACTTGGAGTGATACGCCTTGTCTGACTAGGAGTTGTGGTTTGCCTTGACGTCTTCTTTGGAGGTGTGATAGAAGATTAGATAACAGTATTTGTTGGCGTGCTTAGTTGGTATGTACTATCACTGGCTGGACTTTGGAAGGCAGCGTCAACTTTGTTGCCGAGTAAATTGTTGAAGTCCTCCAGCTCTTCTGGTTCTAAGATTGGTGACAAACATGGGTGTTCTCTGGGACTCAACTTTTTAGAGCTTACACAGTTGGCTGTTACTCTCTGTTATGGTTGATCAGTGTATCTTACTACCAGTTTCCTGGCTCTTTTGGAACAATTGACCATAATAAGAGAGAAAAATACTGGCACCGTAACGTCTAGTTTAGAGGGGGAAATGTTGTAATGTGGTTAGTGTAAACTATCCATTACTGACAGCATTACCTCTAATCAATTAGTCTCTAGTGTGAAGGGTCAAATTATCATGTAGTTCAAATGAATAACTAGTCTGGTTGATCAATGGGCCATATCCTCAGAGGGTTATTTAGCCCATTAAACAATCATACTGATTGATGGGCTGAGAGCCAATATAATCTGAGGTGCAGTCTGATCAGAGAATCAGTGGATTAGGATTAATCACAAAACCCCTATATAGCTCTTCCCTTGTCTATTAAATAAAGAATTGATATTAAATACTTATACTTTTATTATACTCACTAGGCAGAAGAATCATCTTAGCTTAGTCTTTAGTAATACATAGGCCGTAATTGAGTTAAGCATATACAGCAACTACCACACCATAGCTGAAAATACAACAGGAAGTGTTGTTTTGTGTTTAGAAGTTCAGTGAGGGGTGCAATTAGTTCTTCACAGTTGGGGATGAACTTTTGCACATAGGCAACCATGCCTAAGAATGTACACACCTGGCCCACATTGGTGGAGGGAGGCATGCTGGTGATTGCCTTAATTTTGGCAGGGTTGGGCTTTATCTCTTGGGCAGAGATGGTGTTCCCAAGGAATAGGAGCTCTGACCTGAGTAATTTGCATTTTTAAGGCTTGGCCTTCAGCTGGTTTTTACAAAGGTTGTCAAGGACAGTGTGGAGGTGTTGGAGATGTGTGATTTGATCTTGACTGAGAACAATAATGTTGTCAAGGTACACAACAACACATTTTCCAATCAGTTCCTCAAATTCTTTGTTCATCAAAACAGCAAAGGTGGAGGGAGCGTTTTTCATTTCAAAGTTCATGATACGACACTCAAACAACCCGTAGTGTGTGCAGAAGGCAGTTTTGCCTCATCCCCTGGCGCAATGCAGACCTGATTGTATCCTGCAGTGAGATCAATCTTGTTAAAGACCTTTGCACCTGCAAGTGTATCAAAAAGGTTGTCAATCAGCAGAAAGGGGTACTTATTCTTAACAGTCACCTCATTTAGGGTGCAGTAGTCTGTGACCAGGCAAAGGGACCCAACCTTCTTGGCTACAAAGAAGACAGCCGCCCCGTATGGAGAGAGCAAGGGGCAAATGAAGCCCTTATCAAGTGTGTCTACAAGGTGCTGGCAGAGGGTTTCATCTTCTTTTTGTGTCAAGCAATAGAGGGGATGTGCCTTGGGAAGCAACCCTTGTAGTTGTACAGCATGCTGGATCTCCTGGGGAGGGGGTAGTTGGTCCAGTGTTTCACTGAAAACGTCCTTATACTCCTCAAGGAGAGCGGCAAGTGCTGGTGGAGGTGGAGTATTCAAGGGAAGGGCTGCAGGTGGTTCTGTGCAGATAACTTTGACTGAGCATTGCGTGAAGTCTAGTTTCCTCCCTTGAAATCATACATACCTATTTCTCTGATTCTGAAAAATACGGTATCCTGGAGTAACTTGCTCATTTTGATAGGATAAATCTGGAAACCCACCCCATTTCTGTTAAGGGTGATTACAGATGTATCCCAGTCAATATAGGGACAGTTGTGTTGCAGTCAGTCAAGAGCAGCAATGAAGTTGTAGCTGAGTTCTGCCATGATTGGCCCAGAGAGCTTGACCTGGAAGTTCCCCATTCTCACAGAGAAGGGTACTGTCTCATGGGTAATCACCACTCTGCAGGAGTCAGCTACACATACTGCCTTGGATTGGTTATGAACTTATCTAATTGTTGAAAATCTGTGAATTCCTGGTTGGACATGTTGTGGTTGGCCCCAGTGTCTACCAAAAGTTTGTGGTTGTTCCCACAGAAACAGAAGGGGTAGACCAAGTGGGTTACTTTATTTGAAGAGTGATTTTCTTGGAAAACAGGGTTGTCACTGTGAATCTGGAATACATTGAGGGTTTCAACTTCATGCACATTGTAATCACAGGGGTTCTTTGTGAGGAGGGATTGAGAGTGAGGGTCAAGTGGGTTTGTAGAACCTCTTGTAGCTACAACACCCAGGTTTTTCTGGTCCTTAATTTGGGCTAGTTGGAGCTCCCCCCTTGCAGGGGTGCTTAACCCCATCCTCTTGTTGGCAGGACTGGCAGCCGCCTACCTGATTGTGGGCACTGCCAGGTGCGGGGCGAGACTGAGGTGGTGCATTGTTGTATCTACAGAAGCCCGTTGAAGCCTGATTATTGTCCTCCACAATGGCCTTGTAGCAGTTGTTGATGGAGGTGCAGCAATCCATAGGAACCCACTTGCAGATATGGGGTTTGAGCCCATTGACTATTAGAATGAGGAGCATGGCATTCCCATCTGTGATGGCTTCTGAGCGGTGGCAAGGGCTTGTTGCCAAGCTACAAGATATTCAGGGACAGACCCAGTCTGTTTAATGGCCAGGAGAGAGGTTCTCACCACAATGGGTGAAAAGGTTTCACTTTAGCAGGTTTTTGCGGCATCCCTGAACAACGCCTAAGTGACATCTATCTCTTGGCTTGCCCAGTTGGTAAACCACACTGTAACAGGCCCCATAAGGCAATCAGATACGGTGGCAACCCACATGGGCTCATGCACTTGACAGATACAAAGGCGGGTCTTGGTAGCATGGAGCCAGCTAACAATGTCAGTTTCAGAAATATTCCTGACATAAACCAGATTCTTACTGAAGGGCAATATTGGAAAAGAATAGAGGGATTTTCTGTTAAAAATGCCCAATTCAATGAGGATTTCCCCCTTTAATTGGGGAAAATAAAAATCAAACAAAAGAAAAACAGAACTTAATGAACACCAGAATAATCTATCATCCAGGCAGGCGCCTGCCACGCCCACCAGCACCCTCTGCCAGCTGTCAGCGGGCCTCCTGCCAGCCACCTGCTCGCCCGCCAGCCCCCTGCTGCCCAGCCAGTTGCTTGCCACCCAGCCAGTTGCTTGTCAGCCTCCCACCTGGTTCCCAGCTCCCACTCTCCAGCCAATCAGAAGGCCTAACCACTACAGCCAATCAGAAAAGTACCAGGCTACAAGGTCAAAATTCCAGAACAAGGCCACCTGTGATGATCCACATATAAATGGTTTTGCAGGCGAGGGTTGATTTGGATTCAAATAAAGATGCTATGCTTGATTGACAATGTGTTATTGATTGATTGCAGGTAGAGGCCTAGTAGGGAATGATGGCTACTAGGGAAGTTAAGGCCTAGCTAGTAGGTGAAAAGACTACTAGGGGGCAGATTTTGGTCTTCACCCAGAAGAAGATATTGGCTGCTGTGGGCTAGAGGTCTTCACCCAGCAGGGAAATGTGGCTGCTTGGGGTGAAGAATGAGATATCTCAGCAGGGAACTTTGTTTGTTTGGGGTGGGGAGTGAACTAGCCTGATTGGTAGTGGTTGCTGCTCAGGCTGGAGAATTTTTAGACCCTGGTGGGTAACACGGACTACCAGGGTAGAAGTGTGTTCCAGCATGGTAGGGGATGCCTACCAGGGCTGTAGGTTTTGGACCCCTGGCAAGTAGCGCGGGCTGCCGGGGAGGGGAAGAGCTCTGAGGGCTCAACATACCCTGATACACTTACAGGAGGTCTGTGAGCAAGCATCCTACCTAACAGACTGGTAGGATGTCCTCGTTTATGTCCCTATGGGAGCTTTGGGGAGATCCCAAAGTGAGCATTGGAGGGCATGGATTTGCTCAGAGGTGTCACCAAGGCGGTTTGCTTGGGGAAGCAGCTGCAGAACTTGGTGTGATCAGGCCTCTGGGGAGTAAATCTGATTACTTTGTGACTGAAAGCCCAGACTTAATCACCTTGGTGAGTAAAAACAACGGCATAGACTTTAATGATCTATGGTTGGATGGCCTAAGTGGATTGCCACTTGTGAGGGCCCAGTCAAACGCCAGTTCAATGTAGACTCATGTCTGGGTCTACAGGTTCTGGTAATAGGGACTGAGATAAATAACCAAGGTGGTTCATGTTTTGGGACAGCAGAGAAGACTAGTAAGAGGGACTGTATGATCACAGTGAAAACTAGTTGAGGGACTGTTGGTTCATATTGAAGTTTGGAACCAAAATGGTTCATTGTGCAGGTAGAACCAAGGTAGTTCCTAGGGAGGATAAGCCAAAGGGACCAAAGATCATGATGCAGTAGTAGCTGGTCATGATAAAGGAGTAGCCAGAGGACTGATAGGCTGTTTAAAGACTGGAAAGGAGCTGTTCTGTGAACTAAGATGGACTGATTGCTGGTTAAACTGATGAGCTGAGAGATATGGTTGAAGAACAGGCAAAAAAACCAGAAGATGTGAGTACAGGACTAGAAGATGACTTAAAAGGACTAGCCAGACTGGAAGTAAAAGCTGGAAGTCTGATTTTGGTGTCTTTAAAGAAGAAATATTATAAAAGAAGCAGTTTAATAAGGATTTAATGCTGCCAAAATTATAGTATGGAAAATGAATCAATTATCATATCATACTACAAGAGAAAAGAAAGAGAAAGAAAAATCTTTTACATGATTTAAACTGTGAATTTATTGGGTTATAATTAAGCCAGAAAGAGGCCAGAAACAGGACAGAGAAACTGTAAAGGCAAAAGAGCAAATTTTGCCAAGAACAACTAGGAGAGGCAAAAGGGTGAGCAGCAAGCAGATTCAAAGTTGTGAAACGTTGAGGAAAACAAAGAGAAACACAGAGAAACGTTGTAAAATCAAGGGTTTGAAATTTTCTTAAGTAAAGCATATGTGGAAGCGCTCAAGATTTGCCGGGAAATGTGATGGAAATCACAGCAAAACGGTTCAAAACGTGGAGCAGTTGTTTACCTGAAGAAGGAAAGCCTCAGGTTTTAACCATAGTCAAGAGCAAGTCATCCAGGGAAACTCTTCAGCAAAACAGTTAAATTGAGGCGTATGATTGGCTGCAAGCCAGAGTCTATTTAATCAGTGTTTTGAGGGCTTTAACTTAAGAGTTAAAGCCTAAAAAATGAGGAGCAGAAGCAGAAAATTCAGGGCTTTCATTGGCTGAAGTAAGCTTTAAAGTTTAATTTATTGTATAGAGAGAAAAACTGGATAGCTTAAGCTTTTGAAAACCAGAGTTCTGAAAGAGATTTTTGGTCTGAAACAAGGAGCTATAAAAGGGAGAGCTATCTGAGACTCTTCAGGGACTGAATCAAGTGAATTACAAAGGCCACAAGGGCTACAGAAGGAGCTGAAGACCAAGCTAAAGGTGCAGAAGCCCAAGATAAAGCAGCCAGAGCTAGAAAGAAAGAGACAGAGCTGGAGAAGACCGCATGAGCCCAAGGCAAAGGTGCATGAGCCCAAGACCAAAGCGCAGGTGCCCAAGACCAAGTATAAGGAGTCCAAGAGATTGTTGGAGGACTCCCAGTATTGGCAAACCCATATTGTTTCCCTTACCCAGGCATTATATCAGAATTTTTCTAAAGGGATCTTCCTTCTGACTGTGAATAAATGCCTATTACTTCCCTGCCCAAATTTCCAGTAATTAGAGTACAAGCCCAATGAGTGAACTACCCCATATCTTTTACCCTAGTCAAGGGGAAGAGGATACCTATTGTCAGAGTTGTAGGAGATTTGCTACTAGTAAGTCTTCTCAGGAGGAGTGAGAGAGATTAACTAGGCATCTTTAGATGACAGATAGGGGAAGGGAGTTTATAGGGAATGAATTTACCAGGTTGTTACAAGTGTTGTACAGACCCACAGAGGGGTTGGCACCCGCTGAAGTACAGGTGCATGGTGGGGATGCCCGCCTAGTGATTGGAAAGGTGCTGGAAGAGTTTGCAGTTATGCAGGCCAAGTACAAGCTTCTGATCAACCACTCACCACTGTTGGGAAATGAAAACTCCTCCAAGCCGGTCCCTGGCTATGACCCAGGACACACTTTGGGGACTGGTGACCAGGAACCTCACACCACCCCCTTCAGAAGAAGGGAAAATTCAGAGTTCAATTTTGAACAGCAATTCTACTTCAAACCGATGGGATTCAGAGGGCCAAATCATATGCTTGGGTCCAAACACCAACCAAAATATGCCCTCCAAGACAAAAATAGATTCTGAGAGTTCTTTGAGCTTTTCCTATCACATGACCCCATGCCCACAAGAATTTATTGGCTCCAGTCAAGAATTGCCAAACCAACAACAGATTGCAAAAGAACAAGGGTTTGGCCCTCTTCTCAAAAACCCATGCCCAATCTCATCCTTCAAACTTTTGGGATCTCCAATCCCTTGTTTTTACTCCCACTTGCAAAACTTTGTAAAGTGGGAGACACTATAAATAAAATATCCCTTCTCAGTGATAGCTTGTGCTATTATTGAGATAATAACCTCTTCAAAAAAGCTAGTTTAAATCTTAATCCTTTAAGGTCAACACTTAGTTAATAAAACTTTCACCTTCAATCCTCAATCCAAGGAAGATGAATCATCTCATCTTCATAGCTGTGCTTACAGCTTGCCTTGGGATTGGAGGCTATCAACAGGGACCAGAGTTTTTTGGACCTTCACCAGAAGGGCTAGGTCATGATCACCACTATTATCCTGGACAACTCAACTCTTCTCACACTGGTTACTGGCCTCCCCTTGTGTCTCCACACTCCACCCTGTCCATTGTGGTGTACACCTCCATATACTATGTGTTGACCTACTTTGTGTGGAGCTTTGGGAGATATAACATCCATGCCAAGGTCTTCTGCTGGTTGATGACCATCTATTCAATTGTCAATGCCCTTACTGGTTTCCAATTCTCTAATCTCCTGTCATACCTTCTGCAAGTAGTGCCTACTGTATCTGGGTATTACAGTCAGCTCTTTCAACACCACCTGTTAAAGACTCAAGCTTTAGGTTGAGCGTGTGTTGCAAAAGATCTGACTGGGGTGGGGGTGACACTTGCGTTGTGCTGCCCAAGACAAAGACAATTTTACACGCTTGTGAGCACCAGCTGGTCCTGATAGATGATATATCCTTTGGGGATGTCCCCCTCAGGGATTGGAAAGAAAGTTTCTTGATGGGGAGTAGCCATATGGCCCATACTCCGTCCTTTCTTGGGGGGATTTTTTCTTTTAGGTAGGTTTTCAACCTAATTCTGCTACCACTGTTGCAACTGAGCCAATTAGAGTTTAGCATTTGATTAGGAAAGACAAAAGTTCAATGAAAAAGACAGGAATTAATAGAATAAGGTATTGTTTATTGTAGAATATTGTGATTAATATACCATATGGGGAAAGCCATAAGGCCACAGGGGGTGGCATAGTGGTGTGTCCCATCTAAGGTTCAAAGCCAAGGAATAACTTGTGCGGGGATCAGCAGGTCAAATTGGCTTTACTCCTAATTAGTAGAAAGTTCCCGCAATTTGATACTGTCATCAGATTGGTTCATGTTGTTAGATACGTTGGCAGGTGAAGAGGAAAACTTGGTTGCAACAGCCTTACTCTTTGAAAGGAGAAGGAAAGGCACCAGAAGATGTCATGATAGCTCACAATGCTTTGACTTCTGCTCAAAGCCCAGCCATTTTCCCAATTGGTACAGTCATCTATGGATCAGGTGTAGGCAAATGAGGGGCAGAAAAAGCAGCAGCCTGTTGTTGGGCTGTAGCCTTGAACTTGCAAAAAGCTTCCCAGATCTCCTGAATCTCAGAGTTAGGATTACTAGCAGGAGGAGTAGATGACTTACAGTTCTCAGACTTGAATTGTTCCTCAATGTAGTCTTTAAGATTCTTGAACTTGGACACCTGTTCTGCTTTAAAAGTCTGAGCAGCTTCCTTTGCTGAAGAGGTAGCAGAAGTTTAAAAAAATTCCAATAATCCCATCTGACCATTCAAGTGATCACAGAATTGGCTGAACTGTTGGATGAGATTATTTAAACCAGCTCCTTGCAAATTAATACTGGCTTAAATGTATTCTTGACAAGCAGCCTGCCCAACTTTGTAATCTTGAAGATGTTCATGCATGTAGTTGGGAAGGTAAGTACAAATAGTGTTTAAAGTTGATTGTAGATGCTGATGAGCTAGAAGGGAGTCACTCTGATTAGCCAAAAAAATGAGAGGAAGTTGTGGTCCCATTGTTGGAAGGCCACAAACTGATCATAGTTGTTACAGGAGACAGTCTGTATAGAGTTCAACTGGAAGGAGTGCAAGCCCAGCAGTAACTAATGATGGACAATTGCAGGTTGGACAAAATGTTAAAGGATTTTCCCTGTATCTAGTAGGAATGAGGTATGGAACTGAGATGACCCTTGATATACCATTATTAAGCAGTAATTGGGGCCTTCAAACACATATTTTAGTTTAGAGCCAATAATACTTGCAGTACGTCCACCTCGAACCAACACAAGGGCAGTTTCTTGCACTTTTTCAAAGGTAGGTATTACTATAGTATTAGGCACTAAGGGTGGCTGGGACAAAAGGACCAAAGCATACAGGATGACAGGAGGATCTAAGATGTCCTCTTCCAGAGGTGAAATAGAGATATTAGGTAAGGTACTTCTGGAGGAAGGAGGGTGGGTGTGAGAAAGGGGGCTAAACTAACTAAGTTTGGCTCCTATCCTGGGGGAGAATCCACCAGGACACCATCCAATGAAAAGCTGGTATGGCCGCTCAAAGTGGCTTTCACAAAGAGGACGCAGAAGATAGTCGGGAAAGTAGGAGTCTAACCCCATCAAGATGATTCCACCAAGCAACCACAAAGCGCATTTGGGCGGGACTCTTGGGTACCCAAGCCACCCTCTTGGACCTGAGCAACAGGGACCTCAGGAGGGGGCATTGGGGAGGGATAGTGTGACAGCGTAGCAGAGGAAGTTTTAAGGACAGAAAGTTTGAGATCATCACAAGTGAGGCTTCTCACAACGTTCTCACTAGAGCCAAGAATATCCTGTGCCCGTCTGGGGAGGTCCTTAAATACATGCATGAAATGGCTTGGGTCACTTCCCACCAGGTGGAAAGAATGGGACACACAACTCCAAAGTTCTGGGGAAGTGGTCCAAATCAGCACCAGGGCAGGAGCCAGGGTAAAGGCACACATTTTAAAAATGAGGCTAACATTCAACACCAAAAAAGGGGAAACACAAGTGCAATAAAGCTTTCTATGGTGTGGTGCCTGGGCAGAAGAGAAAATTGGAAACCAAACAAATAGAGACCTGCAAGAGGTGTTCAAAGTCAATTGACAACTATACACTTTAAGATAAAGCAAAAGAGAATATTTAAAGCATATAGGGAAAAAAAAGACAATAAAACAAACAGAAATAAAATCAAAACTAAATAAGTATATATTAAAGATAGAATACTAATTTTAAAGTTTGAGTTGAATTTTTGAAAGCGAGCTAGGTAAGCAGCTTTAACAGAGTTAATTTCAACTCTAGGAGCTCCAAAGACAACACCAGGAACAAGGTAAAGGCCAGAAAGGTAAGGAATGGTTAACTTCTACTAACAAGCCAGGGAATCAAAAAGGACAATATAGAGATGTCCAAGAAAATAACCCCAAAACCAAAATGGGAAAAGTAAACTTTATTTGTTAAAATGAGCAAGCAGGGGGACCAAAAGTCCCCTGTCTTGCTTTAAGGGACAGAATTTGGGCTTGAGTGGTCACCTGACCCCATTTGGGGATCTGATTGGCCAGAGTAGAATTTTTGCAGAGGAATTTCAGGAGGGTTGGATGATTTCCCAATAACTTCTGGCTCCAGCTCAGATTGGGTGACATCAGTGGAGTGCTTCAATGCAGCATCTAATCCAGTTGGATTGGGATTTGTTGATTTGAAAGGAGCGCAACCTAATTGATTACTCTGGATTTGTTTTAAATGTGGGCAAGCCCAAGCCAACAAATAATCTAAATTAATCAGGGATTCCTCCCAGGTGGGAACATAAATCTGATTATTTGTGGCTGCCACCTGAGAAGGGTATGCCAAGAAAAACTGCTTGTCAATTGTGTGGGCTAAATCCTCAAGAGAATTAAGGGGTTTAACTGGAATTTGAGCAGATTTCTTGGTGCGCCAAGGGAAGACAGCCCTATCCAGAGCCAAAGGGGGAAGTGACTTTACAGCAGGCAGGACCAATGAAGGTGGTGTCAAAAGGCATGAAGGTGGGGTTTATGGCCCCTGTAGTGAGCACCATTTTGTCAAGTTGCACCTTATTATTTGACATAATAAAGAACTCAGGCAAAAAGTCTTAAATACTTAAGACTTGAGGTTTTGGTTTTAAGCCTGTTTGATCTGAGTGTGAGTAATAGATATCTTCCTAGCAAATAGAAAGAAGAGTGCTGAAAATTTAATGTCATAACAATATGAGCAAAAAAATGAACTTATTTTATTGGAGGAAATTACATTTGATCTTATAGCCAAAGGTTCAATCCTAGTAGCCTAAGTGGACATACTTCAAGTGGCAAGAGGCTGGTAAAGATCCAGAAGGCTCATATACTGATGTCAACTCATATTTGGGTAAAGAGATATCTATGAGTCAAAATCAAAAGCAAATGTTTTTTTCATGAAACAATCTTCAAACTATAATTCACTAGGCCAATCAAAACCCTAGTGAATTCAAATTCACAACACAAGGTAAACTAAAATATGGAGCCTTTGCTCAGCAAAGGCCTCTGTGAACTTGCACAGTTTATTGTAGGACACACTAATTTTTTCTTGTGATTTGTTTTTGAGAAGGTCATCTCCATGGCCAAAGACCCCCTGTTTTTTTCCTTCTCCAGGCCAGTCCAAAGTTGGCCAGGAGGATTTTGGTCTTCTTAACAGCTGTTGCATTTGAAACATCCAATTTAGACACTGTCATGAATTCAAATTCACTAGGGGTTTTTGGCCTGGTGAATGATAGTTTGCAGATTGATTCCTAAAAAGTATTTGCTTTTGCTTTTGACCTGTAAAGTTCTCTTACCCAAATACAGGTCAACATCAATATCTGAGCCTTCCAGACCCCTACCTGCCTCTTGTCACTTGGGGTACCTCCACTTAGGCTATTAGGATTGAACCTTTGGGTATAAATTCAAATGTACTTTACTCCAATAAAATAAGTTTATTTTTGCTCATATTATTCTGACATTAAATTTTCAGCACTCCTCTTTCTATTTGCTAGGAATATATCTATTACTCATACTCATATCAAACGGCTTAAAACCAAAACCTCAAGACTTACATAAAAGACTTTTGCCTGAGTTCTTTATTATGTAAAATAATAATGCACAACTTGACAGACCCTTTAACTTCTATTTTGAGATACCCATCAATTAAATTAATTTCAAATTCACTTATTTTCTATTTGGAATTTGATTCTTAGATTTGACAATCCTGCAATTTCATATTGTATATGCTTTGTTGGACTACAGTAAATACCAAACTGTACATCAGAATCCTACATTTCTTATTCATGTATCCCACATTTGTTTTATGTGTTTTTTTCTTTAGTTAGTTGAGTTATCTGAGGTATGAATTCAAAATTTGCAGATTTAAAAAATGTCAATTTGAATGGTTGATTTTATTAAATATTTTGGTTTCCATTCTGCTGAGTTGCCTGCAAATGTGATTCAAAATTTGGACCAAGGATTTGACAATCCTGCAATTCCACCATTAGGTTCTGGATTTACAGTACTAAGCTAATATTATGTTTGATTGTTTATTTTAATGCTGCAGATTAGCTCTACATTTTGAAGGAATTTAGAAAATTAAAATATAATTTTCGGAATAATTATTTTATCTTTACTAAATTTAATTACAATACTCCACGTATTTAGATTTATATTCTATTTTCTGTTTATACTTGGAATATGCAGTTTTACTTTCAAATAATTATAAATTAAACAATCTTTTAAGAAAGAATTTCAAATATAGATTAAATTAAACATATAATAAGTAATCCCAGCTTAAAAATAAAATATATTGAATTATTTATTAAATTCAACTTTATCTGTCCTTGGACGGGGAACCACCTAGTTGTTAATATATTTTAGGGAAATATAAAGTTTATTAAAGCAGGTGGGTGGGGATTTTAAAAGGGGCGACAGAGTTTATGTGCTTGTTTGGCCAAGTTAAAAATCGAATTCGGCACCACAACTCAAGTAGAAATGTAATTTTAAATACCACAAGCTGTATTTAAATAATTGCAATGTGAAGAAAGTCGAACTAAACTTTACTTTGTGGAAATAGGATCTTAAAGTCATACACTCAGTACAACATAATCGCTTTAGGGTTTGTTTGTTCCCTCCGAACATTGAATTGTAAGTTCTCTTTCGTTATGAGAATTGGACTTCGGCAAATGTTTGAACTCAGTGTTTTCCTTAAGTCTAAGACTTGCATCCAAGATTAATATTCTTAATTTGAATTCTTGATTTAAATTTGGCTATAGCCTTTTCAAAATAAGATTTGATAAGAGGAATCCTTTTCTTGTTGTGGGGTGTTGGGATTTTGAATCTCTTGAGTATCTTCAGGTGACTACACTGAAGTGAACTTTACTCTATGCAACTACTTTTATAAAATTAAATTTAACTAGAAAATATTGCTAATTTTATTTGTTAAAGCACTCTATCTTTATATGCTATTAAAATTTTATTTAAAATATTTAAGAATTGAAGATATAATTTTTTATAGCTTCTCTGGTTTCTCGCTTAGAGCTTGTTATATTCTAACTAGAAAGTCCTGGTGCCATTACTCCTCCCTCTAAACACCAGCCCTCATCTGGTAAAACCAACCTTGTCCCTTGATACAACACGCTAAATATA
>QTSX02007571.1:0-17210 GCA_014839935.2 Entomophthora muscae | reverse complement strand
CAGAAAGCCAGTCATAGGTAGAGGCATTGGACAGCTCGGGGTGAGGTGCGGCCAAGCCAGCGGGTAGGGCCCACCATAGAATGGGTGCTAACTTGATAATATAAGATACAGATCTCCTGAGTAAGGACCAGGGTCCAGAGTTGGGGACCACGGAATCCACTAATCCTTCAAAGTAATGTAGAGTACTCCAAACAGTTGAGTAGAGGTGGTCTTGGCTGCGGCAGTAGGTTCCAGTGGGCGGTCTGGTCTTGGGGTTAATGGTGGAGTCATGGGAACAAAGGATGCTGGTAGGTAGTTGTACTTGTCTTTGAACAATAAGGGCGGTATCTCAATCCTCTTTCCTTTGAGTCCTATGTATTCAGTACTTCTAGTCCTTGCCAAAGGGTTGGCAATGAGAATGGTTTCCAAGTTGTACTCCAAATAGGCCAGGTTGGGGGGGGTATTCAGTAAAGTGCACAGGTCCAAAGGGGGCTTCTGGGTGACGGTATAATTCCTGGGGCAATTTGGCAGATTGGTCTTGGGAGGGGGCGGCAGCCTGGCAGTCTACTTATCTGGAATTAAGATGGAAGGTCACTAAGACTAGATAGGGTAATATTTGTTCAAACCAAAGGTTCATATAACTTTATTATCAAAAATAACAATGTGGTCTTCACCATACCACCAGGGTTTTTATACCATGGGACTTTGCTTCTTCAATTTTTTCAGGGTTCAGGTTCAAAGACAAGGCACTGGCGGGGCATGGATCTTGGCTTAGAGTCTTGAGGGCAGGAGATCCAGGTAGCGCCTGCTCTGGTGAATAGAAGCGGCAATGCTTTGTTCTGCCGCCACTGTTCACTATGTCACCTGAGTAGTTCAATTGCACTACCCTCTCTGGACAGAATGCTGGCAGTTGCTGGTGGTTATTGACAGAGTTAAAAATAGGTTTTGCTTTAACCTCCTTAAGGTTAGCTGCAACCTCTGCATAGGTTTGGGTCTTTGGTGGCTCAAGGTTGGCATCAATCTGATGATCATCCAGGGAATTGTCCTTGGGAGACTGGTGGGTCTTGGAGTAAAACATCAACTCGGTTATGCAATTTAGCAAGTGGGCGGGTTCCTGTCCACTTTGCATGACTCAAGTAGTCTTTGGAGGATCAGGGTTTGATTCCAGGGCTTCCAGTGTTGATTCCAAAGCTCCAGTATTGGCTCTTAGCAGGTTGGCAGTAGGTCCTCCCCCAACCTCCATTAGCCAGGTTATATTTCCTTTCTAGGTATGGGTCTTTGTTGGCACCAGTTTGGCAGCAGACTGGCAACTATTCAGGGAATCCTCTGTAGTAGGCTGGCAGGTCACGGAGTAATTCAACAATTTGAGCCTGTGAATTAACAGATTGGCGGGTCCTGGACTGTCCTGGAGGGTTCAATCCGTCTTTTGGGAACTGGGGCTCAACTCTTGGGTTTTCAATACAAGTATTGAAATGTCATTCATGACAAATCATATTAATTAGCGCACATGCACCAAAGAATTATTGAATGACCCTTTATGTCACAACAATCACTTTATCACTTGGCTTCTGATTGGCTTAAAGTTTATTATTAATGTTTTGAATTTGGATCAGTAACAACTTTATCTAAAATTAATTAACCTATAATTATCTAATTCAAATTTAGCTGATCACCAAATTGTTGTTAATATTTTCACAAGGGGCCATGTTTAAGTGCTAAAAATAATTGTGTTCTGGATCTAGATACATGACATAGTAAATATATGATTTTATAGAAATAAGCTGAACATAAAGAATAAAACCAACTATAAACAAAGAGAACATGAACAATTAAAATTCAAAAAAAGATAATATAAATAGAAAATGTTTGGTGACAGGGGTTTATTGGGGCGGGGGAGAGTGATGCCTAGGAGGCAGAATAACACAGGAAGGAAGACGTAGAGGCAATGATGGCCTGAGGGGTCTGGGATTGGGTGGTTTGAGCTTGCAGGTTAGGGGTGTTGGTGGCAGGGGTGGAGGCAGGAGGATTTTGGGTGATGACTGCCATATAACGCTTGTTGTATTCCTCATTGGTCATTGGCTGGATGGGCTGGTAAGTGGCAGTGGCCCAAGGTGGAAGGCGCTTATCATTACATGATTGGTTGCCTATGTTCACATGGAAAACCATTTGCGCAAACAAGTCAGCCACCATCTGGCAGCCAAAGAGAAAATTGTGATCAAGGACCCCAAGATAGAGGTCGTTGAAAGCCTGAGGGTGGCGCTCTTGTAATGTGGATCCCATGTTGGATAAGACAACATTAGCCAGATGGACGTCTGCATGGCTGGCAGGGTAGACTGAGGCCTGGTGCCTGCCTCCCTGGATGGCCTTGAGGGCAGTGGAGCTACCCTCCATCTGGTGGCTCAAAAAACACGGTACTTGGAATTTGAGCCATCCCAGAAGTTGAGTAATCCACCAAGGATATGGCCGTATGAGTAGCCATTGATGAAATCTGGGTTTTTCCAATAGTAGAAAAACCCCTTGGCTGAAACAGCCAGAAATGCACCAATGAACGTCCCCTTCTTGAACTTCCTTCTTCTATTCTTGGCAGCAACTTTTCATTGCTTACCAAAATCATCAAAAGCTATTGGTATCTTGTAGTAGGAGATGAACATGACATCATCAGTTAGACTAGTCAGGCATTGGACCAGGGTTGATTTGATGGCAATATCATATGGGGAATCCTTAGTGCCATCCCATTGGTTGCTAGCAAAGTTGAAAAGAACCTGTATGGAAGCCACCTTCCCATACATCCAGAGCTGCACCATGCGCTCAGACATCCATATGTTATGGTGCGCAAGTTGCTTCCGGGCCTGGGTCAATGGAAGCTTGGGATCCCTCTGGAGGAGATCAAGCATGATTGGGTAGGCCTCAGTTATCCGGGACTTGGGGGCCTTTTTTGGCTTCTTGGCTGTCCCAATCAGATCCCCCCTGTTCATCAGGTTGTTGAATTCCCTCATGACAGTAGCTTGGGTAAATTGCAACTGGGCAGAAATCTGTTCCCAGGACAGACCCTGTAGATTCAGTGCCACAATTTCCTGAAGAATTTGGGCGGTGATGATTTGTTGCTTGGGGCACTGGGCCAGGGGAGCTGAAGCCTGATTGGCTGTAGGGGGGAAGGTTGGCTGGTGGCAGGAAGTTGTTCCAAATCAAGGTTGCCATCCTGATTGGTTGGTTGGTGGGCAGCTTTTGTGAGGGTGGGTACAGGAGCAGGGGCAGAGCTAGACTCTAAGTGATTCTCAAACAAGTCAAAGCCATAGGGGTCAGTGGTCAGGTACAGGTCAGCTTCCTTGTTACCTGCCTCAAAGGCTTGGGTGTAAACAGGTGCCTCCACGCTCTGAGCCTTGCCTCCATTGAAGCTGGCTTGGCTACTGGCGCCGTCAAAGATATTGCTGTTAAAAACCATTGTAAAAAACCTAGGATAAAATCAATAAAAGTAGAAATTTTAAAAAATTTAATGGTTTATTTTTATTGTAACCTTGAGTCCATATTTGGAAGGTTTTAAAAACCATTCCATACAAATCTGGAGCCATGAAAATGAATAAAATGCCTCTGTTCCTAAATTGGATAGCTGTTGATTGGCTATTAAACTGTTATATTTCTATTTTAGGCTGCTCACACTACACATCATGTGTGAGTTCATTTAATTTTGTGCTTGTGTAATCTTGCTTCTAGATTGCTCAAGTTTTGTTTCATTTTAGTCCTTCTGTTGGTGCCTTGTATTAATCCTGATTGGATTATAATATACTCCAGAACAGCATCCATCCATTTCACTTGTTGCGCCAGTTCATTTTGTTTGTGGTTTGAACTACACCGCTTGATGTTTGATATAATTTTGTATAATGGGCTAGTGAAATTTTGTTTTTTGTTTGAAAGTCCATTTATTAACTGAAATTTAATAAACTAATTGAATTCTGAATCTTGCACAACTTGGATTTTGTTTAAATCTGAAATCATTTTGTTTAAATCTGAGGTATTTTTGGTTGTCGCCATAGCTTTTAAAACTACTGTACCCAGGCTAATAAAATGAGAACAAAGACTCTACCAAATATGGAAAAGAGCAGGGGAGTGCTTTAGAAAGCCTTCCTTCCCTGAATTACAAAACTCATACAGGGACCAAGACATGAATTCAATCATTATAATCCAGTTCCCCTCAAGAAATCCTATATTATTTGACACCCAAAATTGAAATAAACTCCTCTCTTATCATTTATGTTTTTACATATATAAAGGCACAGCATTATTTGATGCTGGAGAAGATCATTCACCTGTTGACAAGAAATTTGCTGATATTATAAAGCTATATACTACCAAAAGCAGTGTAAAGCCTGTTATCATGGCAGAAAATATAAGTGCCCCTGTTTCCAGAGAGGCTAAACCCTTCTGTGCCCAAATGGAAACTTTCAAACCATCATTAGTGGTCCCATCATTCCAATACCTAAATATGATGTAGTGCTTGGTTTAGATTGGATGAAGAAGACAAAGACTCACATTGAATGGTACAGTAGCACACTCAATATAAAATGAAGATAAGTACACCACCATGTATACCCTACTCACCTTGACACACTTAAGAGAGAGCATGTATTCATAAAAATTACTGATATAGAGGAGGAAAAGGACACCATTAAGATTGACTAGAACACCTGAAAATATGAAATCATCCATTTCAAAAATTTGAAAGTCTCACTTGAACAGGATCTAATATGCCAACAACTAGTCTAATCATTCCCCTCAGTATTCCAAGAAAATCTATTGGGGTTACTACCTGACAGTGGTATCCAACAGAAAATTTGCCTAAAAGGTAGTATAGCTAAGGCTTTCCCCATCTAAGGGTTAACACCTCAAGTGGTTGATGCACTAAAAGAATACCTAGATAAGAGCCTAGAAAAAGGGACTCATAAGATCATCAAAATCCTCTTTTGGTGCAGCTTTCTTATATGTAGCTAAGAAAGATGGAGCACTATGCCTTGTTACCAACTATCAACCACTTAACAAGGTTATAATTAAGATCAGTTATACCTTTCCCCTGATTGATGATATCTTTGATGTCTTAAGAGATCACAGCTCTTCATTAATATTGAACTTACTTCAGGATATCATCAAACCCAAGTCAAACCAAAAGAAATCCCAAAGACAGTATTCTGGATCAAATACAGGCCATTTGAATGTGTTGTTCTAACATTCTGCACTACCAATACCCCCAGTATCTGTGTGACATTCATAAATTAGGTGTTCAAGGAACATATTAGGAAATGTGGCACATTTTAACTGGATAAAATAATTATCTACAACTCCAGAAAAGAGCAACACTGCAAAACTTCTTTATGGTACTAATAACACTACAGGACAACCAACTAGTGACCAAATGTTGTGTTTTTGGGCCTGGCCAAGAGACACAAAGGTAAATCCTAACAGTAGGATTAGGTTTTTGCTAAGCCAGAGGTTAGTCTTTAGGGATAAATAAGAAATTTATCTTAAGGCCCTGTGAATTATAATCATCAGAAATCTCCTCTAGCTAAAACTAGGGAAATAGTGCATAGGTACAAAAATAAGCAAAAAGAGAAAATGTTAATAGAACTTAAATTTTATGGGTTAATCTAACTGATTCTTATATTGAAGTTGTTTACACAAAAAAGTAGACAGTTTTAGGGCCCATGATGCCCTAGAAAATCAGCTAGCCTGCCTGGAGATAAAACAACCAACAGTGTAGAAAGCATTGCCAACTGCCTTACTGGAAGGAAATCACCCTTTCTGACTGTGAATGGCTAGGGACTTGCAAGGCCCACATGCCGCAAAACCCTGGTATTGAATTTCAACACAAAATTGGGCACATTTTCTATTGGGAAATAGTAAATTGGGAAAGAAACTGTTTGATTGTGCAATTGGGCGCTCAATTGCTTGTGGATTCTAATAATATCTGTGACACCTCTGCATGCTGCAGCCAAACCCATGACCATGATTTATCAGCCAATGCCTTTCCCCCTAGGTCCCAGTGCGCAATTTCCAAGCTATTTTGAAAGCATCACTGGAAATGATGCCACCAGGCCTCTGGTGGCACAAAAGGCTAAGTATTCCTCAGTAATTATAATTAATGAGGAGGAAAACATTTCCTTACTATTGAAATCTTAAAGTAAACAACTTTATGCCCAGGACCATCTATCTTCTTGCAGGAATTATCAATTTTTGCACCAATATAATCATTCTTTTTGCATTTATTTGCAAATCTACCACACAATATAACCACACCTATCTGTTCCCTCCTGATTCTGCTCCTATCACTTTGGTTAAGCCACCCCACGCCTTTGACTTGGAGTTCTTCCACCCTCACCACCTGGATCTCTCTCCTGTCCATCCTAGAGTGACCATTCTGCCTACCATTAAGGAGATTCCTCTCACTCCCCCCTGCCCAATGTGCCTCCTTCTCAGGACTTCAGTAAGTTGGGGTTTGTTTATATCATAATATTGTGGCTGGCTACCAGGCTGTGCCCCATACTGGAAGTTGGCGTCCCATAGCTACTGCAGTCAACTACCTGGTCAGAATCATGCCTATTGTGTAAATGCCCTTTCAGGCCCAGCCTGCCTCCCCTGTGGGAGCCAAGCCAGACTCTGGTATGGGCTGATAGTATATCAACCATAACCAAACTAGTAACCCTGGGCCCTTATTATTCTTTGATTATAGGGGCAACTTGTATGCTTTTATTTTTGACTTCAGCTTACTACATAAGACAGTATTTGACCAAGAAACAAGAAAAAAAGTGCACAGAAGAAATTTTTGCCAAGCCATCTCAGGTCCAGACTATGACCATCTCCACCTCAAACCAGAATACTGCTGCCCCCACAACCTTTCCTGATCTGCCAAAATTGGACTTGGCTGGTTTCAGAAAAGGAATGATCATGATAAACGCCTTGTTCCACACCCACCCCAAGAGCTTCAGAGACAACACTCAGAAGGTTACAATGATAGCTGCCCAACTGAAGGATGATGCTAGAGAGACCTTCCTGACCAGCCTGAAAGAAGACCCGGACCACATATTCTCATATGCCTAATTATTGGAGAGAACAAACTCTGCCAGCACCCCTACTGGTGCCAAGATCCAGGCCTACATGGGGCTTATTTGCTGAACCAAGAAAGAGACAAACTGGAGATCTACATCCAACAATTCATACGCCTGGCAGAGGCTGCCAAGATCCCTGAAAACATTTCTGGCCTACACTTCAGAAACAGATTGAACCCACATCACACCAGCCTAATGAGACACCACTGTTGCAACCTCCCCAAATATGAGCTCCTGGCAATTTCCAGAGGCATGTAATTCAGCCAACCACAAGGATACAACACTGGGCATCCCTGCATCAATAAGACCCTTGGTGCTATCAGCCTTTCTTAAACATGACTCTGGAAGAGTATCAATTTCATGTCAGAAAAGGGTTATGCTTCAAATGCCACCAGAGCAGCCACTTATCCAAAGACTGCACTAGCTTCTCCAATGAAACCCAAGGAGCCATCATTTTAGCAATAAACAACGCTTTTCAGTCCTACCCTATCATTGACACTATTTTATTTTACCATGACTATGAGGTGAGAACTTCAGCCATTTTAGACAGTAGAAAAACCCTCAATTACATGAAATGTAGCCTATCCAAGAAACTGGCTGTACCAGTCCAAGAAGACTCCCAACTGGTAACCTTGGGTAACAAGATAACAGACCTGTCACATAAATGCAAAGAGTCTGTCTCACTGAAGTTAAATGGGAAACTCTTGACTACCAGATTATAAATCATGAAGAAGCTCCCCAAACCTGTAGTAATAGGCTCTGAATGGTGGGGTGACCACCAACTGAACTTAGACTAAAAGAACCATCAGGTGACTGTCACTCATGAGAAAAAAACCTAAGAGGTCCCATGCTTGAAACCTCAGCAGATCCCAGAGCTAAACAACATCACCATGTAATCTTGCAAAGCTGAAATCCCAAAATGGTTGAAGCCTTGAGAGCCTGTCTTCACAGAAGAAGAAGTCACTGCCTTGCCTAAACACAGTCAGTTCAACCACACTATTGACCTCTTCTCTAAAGCTTAACTTAAGCATGGACCTGTCTAAAGGTGTAACATGAAGGAACAAGCCACCTTAAGAGAGTATCTGGATAAGATATTAAAGAAGGGATAAATACACATCTTCAAATCTCCCTGTTTTTCCCCTCTACTGTTTTTTAAAAAGAAGAGCTGCAACCTACGTCCCTGTGTCAATTATCAGTACCTAAACAGCATCACTGTGAAAAACAGATACCCTGTACCCAATGCTGAAGACCTCTCAGACCAGCTTTCAGTAGCCAACGCCTTCTCAAAGGTTAATTTGAGGGATGCCTTTAACCAGATCCAGATCAGGCCTGGTGACAAATGGAAGGCCGCCTTCAAGACTAGACAAGGTCTCTACAAATACTAGGTTATGCTGTTT
Source organism: Entomophthora muscae (assembly GCA_014839935.2). NCBI lineage: Eukaryota > Fungi > Entomophthoromycota > Entomophthoromycetes > Entomophthorales > Entomophthoraceae > Entomophthora > Entomophthora muscae. Next base: position 8,740 of record QTSX02007571.1, on the reverse strand, counting down.
GGGTTGTGCAACACACTTAGCACCTTTCAAACTATGGTGGACGTGGTCTTGGGGGACTCAATAATAAGTGTTGTTTAGATTACTTAGATGGCATTCTCATTTACAGCTGGACCCCTGAAGAGCATGTCAAACACCTTCAAGCTATCCTACAACACTTCAAGGAACAAAGACTCTTTGGTTAAACTTCATAAATGTGAATTCTTCTAAGAAGAAGTAGAGTTCTTGGGGTACAATGTTCTGAAAGAAGGATTCACTATGACACCCAACAAAATAGAGACCGTGACGTCATGGTCTGAATCTAAGAACCACAAGGAAGTCAGAAGCTTCTTGGGTCTGACAAACTTCTGCCAAGAATCTGTCCTAATTTTCCTTTGATTTGATTTGCTTTCCCTTGACCTGCCTTATCTCTGAGAAGCACCCCTTTGTGTGGGATAACACTGCCAGATCTGCCTTTGAGTTGCTAAAGAACGCCTTTGTGCTTACCCCTGTCTTGGCAATGCCAATTTACGCTAAACCCTTATTGTGAGACAGATGATTCCACTTTGAATTTGGGGATGTTGCTTCAGGAGAGGCATGATAGTAAGCTGCACCCTATAGCTTACTACTCAAGCAAGTTCACCCCAACTGAGTTAAACTACCCTATCTACAATAAATAGATGCTTGCTATCATCCAGTCCTTGAAACATTGGAGAAGATACTTGTGCAACCCCAACCACCCATTAAAAATCATGACTGATCATAAGAACCTGACATACTTCTTCAAACTGCAACAACTAGACCAGCATCAAGCTAGATGGGCCCTATTCCTAGAAGATTACAGCTTATCAATCAGCTACAAACCTGGCAACATCAACATTGTACCTGATGCCCTAAGCCAAAGAGCATACCTCTTCCCTAGCGCCAAAGAGATTGAAGAATTCAACACTAAATCCTTGTGTCTCCAAACATGATTGAGCCAATTCTCCTATTACTGGGACTAGCCAGTAAAAGAGAAGAAATCCAACTAGCTCAGACCGTAGACCAGCACTTCATATCCATCATGGAAGACTTAAGGAAAGATATCAACAGCTGATACTAACAAACAGGATACTCCTTACATGGAAACACCCTACAACTACACAGACTCACCTACATACCAGAAGCCCACTGCGCTTATAGATACTAAAGAAATACCACAACTTCCCCATGTCAGGACATCCTGAATGTACAAAGACACTCAGAGGAATCCAGATAACCTGCATATGGCCCAGGATGAAGTCAGAGATTAAAGGATACCTCAGCAGTTGCAAGACATGTGGACACATGAAGCCCAAGCAAGAAAATCCAGAATGATTACTACAACCTCTCCAGATTGCAGAGTGCATTAGAAGTCAGTATCTATGGACTAAATTATGGGGCTGCCTAATTCAATGGGATTTAATGCCATCTTTTTAATTGTTAATTACTTCACCAAAATGGCTCACTTCATCACAACAACAAACAAAGTAACTGTAAAAGAAACAGCCACCCTATTTAGGAACTGAGTATTCATGAACCACAGACTCCCACAAGAAATGATCTCAGACAGAAGCCCTCAATTCATCTCCAAGTTTTGGGCCCAAATCCTAAAGGACTTAGTAATAATTTTTTTCTCTACTTCATATCACCCCAGAGTAACAGACAGACCAAGAGAGTAAACCAGGTCCTCAAACAGTACTTATAATGCTACGTTAACTCAGAACAGAGCAATTGGGTAACCCACCTACCAATGGCTCAGTTTGCATACAACAATCAAGATCACAGCTCAACTGGTATGTCCTCTTTCAAAGCCAACTACAGATTCAATTCCACATGGGATGCCCCCCACAGAGGAAGCCAACAACCCATAAGGATGAGACTGGGTCAGCAACATCCACACGTGCCAAGAAGAATGTGCCCAGAACCTGAGAAGAGCTGTACAAGTATACAAGGACTTTTCCAATAAGAAAAAAAGCCCTGGCCCCCAATTAAAGTAGGAGACCTTTTGTACCTCAGCACAAAGAAAATCAAGACCACTGCCCCGTGCGCTAGCTTGAGTCCCCAACAAACAGGTCCTTACAAGGTCTTACAGTGTATTGGTGCTGTAATGTACCAACTAGAACTGCCCCTAGATGGAAGATTCACAACATATTCCACTTCTCCCTGTTATCAAAAAAGAAAGGACCTTCTCTCCCTCACCAGATAGTGAAAACGGCTCCCCCACCCATCAAAGTAAAAAGCTTCACAGAACACAAGGTTGAAGCCATTCTGGGACACAAACTCCAATATCAAAGCTCTCATTTCCTGGTCAAATGGAAAGGGTACCCCAATGAAGAGAATACTTTGGAACCAGAATCTAACCTGGAGAATGCTGTTACTCTGCTGAAGGAATACAAGTCTTGGAATAAAGAGTTGTGCTCTACAAGTTCAACTATGGTAATGGATGATATCAGGGCCCAGAATGCCCTGGACAATCAGCTAGCCTTCCTAGAGATGAAGAAGCCCACAGAATGGGAAATATTACCAACTGCCTTCCTGGGAGGAAAACCCTCTTTTAGATCACAAATGACCTGGGGTTTGTGAGGCCCATGAGCCACAAATCCCTGGCATCAAATCTAAACACAAATTGATGCACATTTACTATCAGGAAATGGTATATTAGGAGGGCAATTGTTTGATTATGAGATCAGGCTCTCAACTGCTTGTGGGATATATTAATAGCTGTGGCACCTTGGAATACTGTAGAAAAACCAAGGTTGATGTTATACCAACCAATGAACTTCCATCCCCAGGCTCAAGTATGCAATTTATGGATCAAATTGTAAGTATCACTGAAAATGATGCCACCAGGCCTTTGGTGGCACAAAAGGCTAATAATTCATCAGTAAGTATAAGTAGTGAGGAGAAAAAGCCTTCCTTAATGTCAAAATTTTAAAATAAACAACTTTGTGGCCAGGACCCATTATTTTCTTTCAGGAATTATCTACTTTTGTACCAATATAATTATTCTGTTTGTATCTATTTGTGAATCCACTACACAATACAACCACACCTATCTGTTCCCTCCTGGTTCTGCTCCTGTCACTTTGGTTAAGCCACCCTGCGCCTTTGACTTGGAGTTCTTCCACCCTCACCACCTGGATCTCTCTCCTGGCCATCCTAGAGTGACCATTTTGCCTACCATTAAGGAAATTCCTCTCACTCCCCCTGCCTAATATGCCTCTTGCCCAGGACTTCAGCAAGCTGGGGCTTGTTTACATCACAGTATTGGGGCTGACCTGTCAGGAATGTTCCTTTGGTAAATCCTGACAACAATTTATTCCCAGGATTAGGAAAAGAAAGTTTTCTTCCTTCGGGGTATATTGGATCTCCTAAAATTATTGGATTAGTTGGAAGTATCTGTCCTTTATTACCTGATGATTTGACTTCAGAATGTGCTCCAGATTCCTCTCTTATGTCAATGGGAGCAAACCCAGGTCTTCTTTTGCTTCAGACCCTATTTTCACTAAGAGAACAATTAGTAGTTTTGTAGAGAGCAAATTGTTACCTTCCAAGTTGGGTTTCAGACAATCAGAAATTACAACAATCAAACTGTTAGGTGTATTTAAATATCTGGATGACGTCCAGTTTTGTTTTGACCTTGTTTTTGCTTTGGATGACCCATTGGCCTCTGTTTCTGTTACTGGTTCTTGTTCTCCTTCTCCAGCTATGTCTGGGGAATAGCTGGGCTCCTCCTGAATATCCTAGGGAAGTACTTATCATTTAAAACATTAATGGTTATTGGTATTGCTGAGGTTAGTAGTTTTGCTTCAGTAACACAAATAATCTTAGTTTAAATTTTAAACTCCTCAGAATTTCCAGTTTCCTCCTAAATTCTCCAACTCCATCTCCAAGAAATTTTGTCTCCTTTATTTTATCTCCAGATTATCCTTTAGCTTCACTGCTATATAATGCTGTTAACTTTTGATCTTCCACTTGTTCAATCAATAAAGTCTACATTTACCCAAGTGAATACTTTTGCTTATTTTGTTATAACTTGACTTAAGCCTTAATTCCTAAACCATGATATTACCCAAGATTCCTCTTAGGGAGTCTCTTGGGTATAAATGGGTGTATTGGATGGTCTTGCTGCGGGCTATATTAGCCAGCATTATGATGGGCTCTCATATCAATTCTGAAACCTCTCCAGAGGCACACTTCTTAGACAGCTCATGGCGTTGGGTGATTGTGGGGTTCCTGTCCACCAGTCCCCAAAGTGTGTCCTTGATTGTAGCCAGGGACCAACTGGAAGGGATTTTCATTCTCTAGTAAGGGGAAATGTATCTCAGAAATATGTATTGGGGTTGAAATGGGCTCTTATTCACTCTCAGAAGGAAGATCCTCTTAGAAACCTTCTGGTATATGGCCCGGGGGGTCAAGGAAACAATATGGATTTGCCAATACTTGTACTTGGTCTTGTACATCTGCTCCTTAGACTTGGACGCCTACACCTTAAACTTGGACTCCAGCTCCTTAACCTTGGACTCCTGCACCTTAAACTTGGACTCTGGCGTCTTAGAATCAGACTTCTGCGCTGCGCTTAAGATTCAGCTCCTTATTATTGCGCTCCTGCTCAGTTATTTTGGGCTTCAGCTCTCTGTATATCTTTATTGGCCTTGGTATTCCACTTTTATCAGTCCAATCAAGATCCTGCTGATGATCAAAAGGCTTTCAAAAACCTCTTGGAAGAAACTCAAAAGGCCTCAGAAAGACCCTGTCAAAGACCTGGAAAGACCTCCAAAAGACCCTGTAACTTTTCAGCCAGCCACCTTTTTATAGTGTCCTTTTCCCAAAGGTTCCGCCTTCAAAATGGCTTTCTTCAGAAGCTTAAACCATTGCTGCTCACTTTTTCTTATAATAACTTAAGCTTACATACCTACTTTCTCAAAAGCTTAAAGTATTAATTCACTATTTCCTTGCTTATATTTTAAGCTTTTGGCTTCCAACCAATCATTTTCATCAGGAAACCTGCCAGAACTCAACCAATGAATGCAGAGCGCAGAAATAGACCATTTATGAAGTTCCACCGGGATCCAACTGTGAAAATAATTTCCACAGCTCAAACCTCTCAAACCTCTCAAACCGACAACTCTTCACGCACCAAACAGTTAACCGGTCTATTATTCCAGAACCAGTCTTCCCTGCATTCAACCTAAACCCATTTAAATAATAGAACACTATTTTAATTGTTATTTCTGGACCTCTTCAATGGTTTCTCCATATATTTACAAATATAGTAAAATCCAAGGAAAACATCCCACCAAAACAACTTTTTATCAAGATCTTATAGCAACATACCTTCATTTATCCTAGGAGCTTAATAAATAAATATCTTACCCACACTTTTATCCACATTCCTTCTTGATTTTAATACTAAAACAAGGCAAAAAAATCCATATCTTATCACCTTGGCAAATTGATTTGGAAAAATCTTGGCTCATTCCTCCGGACCACCAGTTCTTCATCATCATCTTCTGATCCTTCAGCCAGCTCATATTCCAGCTCTTCAGCTTAACCAGCAATCAGTCCATCTTAAACAACAAACAACTCATTCCAGTCTTTCAACAGCTTATCAGTCCTCTGACTACTTCTTTATCATGACCTCTGAGCCCTTCAACTTATCCTCACTAGGAACCACCTTAGTTCCCTCTGCACAATGAACCATCTTGGTTCCCATAATTCAATATGAATCAACAGTCTGTCAACTAGCCTTCACTGTGATCAAAAAGTCCCTCTCACTAATCTTCTCTGTTAATTCTTTGAACCACCTCATTTCTTTATCTCAGTCCCTGTTACCAGAATTTGTAGATCAAGGCATGAGTCTACATTGAACTGGTGTTTGACTGGGCCCTTGCAAGTGGCACTCCACTTAGGCCATTCAACCATAGACCAATGTCTATGTGTTGTCTTTACTCACCCAGGTGATTAAGTCTGAGCTATCAGTTGCAGAGTAATCAGCTCTACTTCCCAGAGGCCTGATCACACCAAGTTCTGCAGCTGCTTCCCCAAGCAAACCACCTTGGTGACACCTCCAAGCAAATCTATACCCTTCAATGCTCACTTTGGGCTCTCCCCCAAAGCTCCCATAGAAGCATAAACAAGGACACCCTGCCAGTCTGTTAGGTAGAATGCTTGCTCACAGACCTCCTTTAAGCGTATCAGGGTACATAGAGCCCTCAGAGCTCTTCCCCTCCCTGGCAGCCTGTGTTACCCGCCAGGGGTCCAAACCTTCTCCCCCCCAGACAGACAAAGTTCCCTGCTTGCTATCTCAGTCTTCACCCTTCCGCAGCCACAGTTCCCTGCTAGGTGAAGAACTATAGCCCAAAGCAGCCAATATATTCTGCTGGGTGAAGGCCACATCTGCCTCTGGTAGTCCTTTTTTGCCTACCAGCCAGGTCTTACTTACCCTAGTAGTCCTATGAAACCTACTAGACTCACCTTACTTACCCCTAGTAGTCCTATGTTACCTACTAGGCCTCTACCTGCAACAAACAACCAAACTTTTGCTTGGCCAACATTAGCCCCATCTGCAAACCACTAAACATGTGAACCGTCACAGTGATACCAGGAGTTTGGTATACTGCCACTCCTTTGTTGCATAATCCTCCTTGTCACAAAGAAACCAGAGACTACCAGTCCAATCACCTAATTCCTGAGCCCCAAGTCTTCTGTCCCTTGGCATCTGCCTTCCTCCTGTGTTACTTGGGGGCATACTACTTCTTGGGTCATTTCAATCCCCTGTTAGGCAGATATTGTCTAGTTGGGGAAATATTCCACTTCAGAATGGTGTCCTTGCCAGTAGGCTCCTTAGTGACTGGATTAAATCCCTCTGCCTTCATTCACCATCTAGGAAGATTACTTCCTAGTGGATGGGTTCCTGACATGACCAATCAGGTTATTCCCCATATCAGAAGTTTCTGTCCTCTTGCTACAGCTGTGAATTACCTTGTCAGAATAGCAAAAATTGTGTACATGGCCTTTCAAGCTCGGCCCGCCTCCCCTATGGGAGCCCAGCCAGACTCTGGTATGGGTCATGATGGCTACTAGGAAAGGTAAGGCCTACCTAATAGATGTAAAGACTACTAGGGGCAGATATTGTCTTCACTCAGAAGAATATATTGGCTGCTAGTGGGCTAGAGGTCCTCACCCAGCAGGGAACTGTGGCTGCTAGGGGTGAAGAATAAGATAGCTCAGCAAGGAAATTTATCTGCTTGGGGTGGGGAGTGTTCCAGCCTGATGGGTATTATGTGCTACTAAGGCTGGAAGATGTTTAGACCCTGGCAGGTAACGCAGGCTGCCAGGGTAGAAGTGTATGCCAGCATGGTAGGGGTCCTGTCCACCAGGGCTGGGAGTTTTGGACCCTGGGTGAGTAGCGCGGGCTGCCAGGGAGGGGAAGAGCTCTGATGGCTCTATGTATCCCAATATGCTTACAGAAGGTCTGTGAGAAAGCATCCTACCTAAAAGACTGGTAGAGTGTCCTCATCTATGCTCCTATGGGAGCTTTGGGGAGATCCCAAAGTAAGCATTAGAGGGCATAGATTTTCTCAGAGGTGTCATCAAGGCAATTTCTTGGGAAGCAGCTGAAGAACTTGGTGTGATCAGGCCTCTGGGAAGTAAAGCTGATTACTTTGCAACTGAGAGCCCAGACTTAATCACCTGGGTGAGTAAAAATAACAGCATAGACTTAAGTGATCTATGGTTGGATGGCCTAAGTGAATTGCCACTTTCAAGGGCCCAATCAAACGCCAGTTCAATGTAGACTTATGCCTGGGTCTGAAGGTTCTGGTAACAGGGACTGAGATAAAGAACCAAAGAGGTTCATAGGATGGGATCATCAGGAGAAGACTAGTAGGAAGGACTGTATGATCACAGTGAAAACTAGTTGAGGGACTGTTGGTTCATATTGAAGTTTGGAACCAAAAAAGGCTCATTGTGCAGGTGGAACCAAGGTGGTTCCTAGTAAGGATAAGTTGTTTGAGGATTAAACAGAGCTATTTATGGATTCAAGGCAGAATGATTGCTGGTTAAGCTGAAGAGCCAAAGATATGGCTGAAGAACCAAGGTGATGACAATGCAGGACTAGCTATGTGATCTAGAAGATGTTCAGAAGGACCATTGGAGACTGTATAGAAAGGCTGGAATTTTGATGTTGGTGTCTTAAGAGAGAAAAAATTAATGTAAGAAGCAGTTAAAGAAGGTTTTTATGCCAAAGATATGCGATATAAGAGAATTAAATATCATATGAGAGGAAAGAAAGAGAGAAATGAATTATTTACAGTGATTAAACTGTGAATTTATTAAGTTGGAATTGAACAGAAAGAATCCAGAAAAGAGGCAGGAAATAGGATTTGAGAAACTGTGAGGCAAATATGTGAATTTTGCCAAGAACAACTAAAAGAGTTAAAAGGCAAGTGGCAGGTAAGTTTGAAGGCACAAAATGTTGAAGAAAATGCGGCAAAAAACTCAGAGAAACGTTGAAGAATGAAGGGTTTAAAAATCCCTTATGGAACATGAAAAAAAGCACTCAAGATTTGCCAGAGAAATCGTGACGGGAATCACAGTGAACGGAACAAACGTGAGCAAAGTTGTTTACCTGGAGCAAGACAGCTTTGAGTTCAAACCATAGTCAAGAGAAATTCATTTGGGTAAACTTTTTGGCAAAACAGTGGAGTCAAGGCATATGAGTTGTGCAAGCCAAAGCTTA
>QTSX02007570.1:0-17294 GCA_014839935.2 Entomophthora muscae | reverse complement strand
CTGGAGATACCCTTTGTGGCAAAACTCATCACCAGTTGGTCACTTTAATTATGATTGTTATTGGGTACTTTCTGATTATACTAGGATCCTGATATCCCTTCCAATATAGTAGTTGTTCTTAAAGATTATGATTTATATTAGCTGTTGCATCATCACATAAGTCTAACTAGCTTCCAGATTGCTCATCCACCCTGGCCCTTGGATTGGGACTCCACCAACTTGCTTCTGTATTGCTTATTCACCTGCCTTGGTTCTAAATTAGGACTTCACTGACTGGACGTTAATTATATCAATTAATACAGTTCACTGACTGCAGTTACAACTGACTGACTTCTCCACCCTTGAGCCCTCTGCAACCCCCTTGTGCCACTGGGGCTGTTTTCATCCTCCCTCAATTGTTGTGTTGATCCTTAGTGGTTTGACATTCATTTCCCCCTCTCTCAACCCCAAAGCAATGACCAACTTACCTTGAGCTATCAAGTAAGTTTTAGTATATAAACCCATCTCCCTTTTCTCAATAAAATATACGTTATACCCCCCCTTATATTAGCTACACCATTGATTACTTTGTTGAGTATATAATTTAAGAACTGCAAAGGCTAGTCTCCTCTCATTGACTACACTGCCAACTAAACTTGACTAGAAGTCAATTGTTGAGGATTTGCTTTTGATTAGTTGCTGTTGCCACTACTCTAAACCATTTGTTGTTCTCTAGGCCCAGACGCTTTTGTACTACTAACTACTTGTCTGGTTTTTGACTTGTAAAGTACCAAGAGTATCAACCAACCCTTAGACTATCCCCCATCACCGTAGTAAGAGTACCACATCTTGGTGCTCACTACAGGGGCTTTTAGCTGATTCCTTTACCAACCTCTTATCAACGCCTATATAGCCTCTGACAAGGGAAGAACCTACCTAACATGATAAACACTAGATCTTCTGGAGTACCGCTCCTACCCTTAAATGACGGCATCCAAAGAGTTGGTTGTCCTAACAGAACTGTTTCTCCAGCTGCTACCACATCAGCACCATCTCAAGCAAGCGCTGGTACCCCGGGATCAGTTAGTGGCATTCACCCCCAACGGGTGAGTCAGTTGTTGACTGGCAGAACCACCTCCTGACTCTCAACCACCACCTCAAACAATCCTGTCAGACCAGTTCTGTCCTCCCTGGGGAATTGCACCACAGGAAATTGGACCAACCAACAAACCACAACTCCAAACAGGGTACTAAGTAACCCTAACAATAGTCCTAGTCCCGTAGAGCAACTTCAATCAATGGAAATTCCCACATTACAACCAGCCCCAATCCCTCATCTGGGACCCTGGGAACCTCCTAGCCAATCAGTGAGACAGTTCGTCCCAACCTTTGAGGCTTTCAACTTATCTGCTTCTGGAGCCGGTCAAACTCTTGATTGTTGGCCTTCTTTACCAATATATCCTGTCTCCACTAGCCCCAGTCTTCAATTTTTTACAATTGCCCCTTCTATCAGACAGGCCAATATCAATCCCTATCTTCCTCTGGATACCTCTGCAGAAACCACCAATACTGAGCGAGATATGCAAGAGATTGAGCAAATGATTGAACACAATAATGAAGCCCTTCCTAGATTAACAGTTGACAGTTTAGAAAGACTAACCATCTACACCACTATGGTTGGTCATCCTAAACTCATGGACACAGTGAATAGGCTCAACCAGGTCAACGTCAGCCTTTGAGAGCTAAATAACTGACATGAAGACCTCCAACAGTCAGCTGCTATTAGCTTTGAGCAGCAAGGTGAATGGAACAATATCACCAACCAGTGGCTTGAGGAGTCCAACGCTTGCGCCAGAGCAACTGCTGTCCACTTGGAAGGAATAACCCAGGAGTCAAATACCTTTATGGATACCTAGTTTACTCCTCTCTGCAACTTCACTGTCACTCTAGCTGCCAACCTGGAGTCATCTATGGTTCACTTTGAAGCCCAAGGAACAACCCTCACTGACCACCATTGACATATTCAAGAATTGATGGAACAAATGAGCCAACTGTCACGTGCAACCTCTGCTCAGAGTGCTGTCCAGAGACAGCAGAACACCACCATTACCCATGTGGACGCCAAAGTCACCAGACAATTCAATAAAAATTGCACTCATATTGAAGAGGTACAACGCTAATGTACCAAAAATCTAGCTACCACTACTGTTGCAGTTGTGGAACAGCTTACCACCTGCAACCAAGAAGTACAACAGGCACACACTACCAACCAAGATCTAACTGAGCAAGTGGGTAGTTTTATGGCTCAATTGGCTGACACCACTACCCTACTCAACAATCAAGGATGTGTAGTCAAAGAACTAAGAGTAGCCACAACTACCCTAAAAGAACGCTTCAATTGACTTGCCATTGGGGATCCAACAATTCACAATCCCACCATCATTGGAAATATCCTCAATCACAGTTGTACTGACCCTGTTTGCCCTCCTCAGTACACACCTCCCAACATAGCAACTGGAGCAAACACTATGTTAACTGGGAGTGCAGGTCCAAGAAGCCAACACTGCTGTCAGAGAAGTCCAGAGAGTCACCAACACCAGTCCTGCCGCAGACGCCACCAGCCTGACTACTCCAATAGTAGTAAATCTAGTTACAACTCTGGTTCTGAGGATGAGTCAACAATCTCATCTTCTACGTATCAGCAAGGAGTACACCATGGTTCTAGTTCAGGCAGAACTAAGTCAAATAGTCTCTTCAAAACCAAATTCTCCATGAACAGTCACATCAACATCCACATGTGACTGGACACTTTTGATAAGGCTAATGAAGGACTAGGGTCAAGAGAGATGAGTCTAGCCTGTATTTGAATGCTAGACAAAGCAGTATTAGCAGACATCTCTCAACACCTCCCTAGGAACTATAAATATAAGGATGTGAGAAAAGCTCTCCTTAAAGTCTTTGACTCTGAAGCAAGAGACAAAATTGACAGGGATAGCTTTCTAGTTCTAAAAATTAAGAACTTCAAAGATTTTCCTTGTGAATTCTAATCCATGGTAAGTTGGCTGCAGATGAAGAACCTCATCAGCCCCAACAACTGTTGCTGTGCCCTCTGACATGCCTTGTTACTATACAAGGATCTCTGGCTTGAGTTCTCTGGTCAGATAAATGGCCTTCATGATATTACTTTGATTGTGGAGCAAGTCTTTACTCTAGGACAGCTTAAAACCCAGCTGGACCACCTGAAGCATACCAATTGACAAGTCTACGCCACTCCAGAACCAACTCCAACTCCTGTCTATCAACCATTGTCTTCCTACCAGAGCAATTCTAATGCCCAGTTGACTCCATATCATATGCAACCTGACTACACCGGTTGCAGAATTTGCAAGGAGAAGACACACATGCAAAAAGATTTTCCCGACTTTTCTGTGTATAAAAAAGTACAGGAGATGTTTAGAAGTAGAACTCAGGATCAACCTGGAGTTCAAGTAGTTTCTACTGAGGACACAGTCCACATAGAAGACTACTTCTCTTCTGACAAAGAATCAAAAAACAAATAAGTGATGGACTCAGGGAGTCCCCATCACCTCTACATAAACCTCCCCCTGACAATCTAGCTGGTATTTTTGCTGTGCTATCCAATCCAACCAGCAAGAAATCAGTACGGGCCCAACAACTGGAGAAGAGACATGCCTTAATGGAATCTCTTAACTCTAGTATCACCAACCTGACCTTCTGTTCCTACCTGTCCCAGCCTGTACCTGAACCACTATCTACCGACTCTGATAGTGACTGCATAGACATCACCTCATACAATGACAGTTCCTTTGTCAATGTACTGTTCCCCATCCCAATGAAGACTTTCTTGAAAGCCCTTTCAATATTTAAGGATTTTTTGGATGCTCTACGAGAGCACCTAATAACTGATCCCATATGTAATATCACTAATAACATTATAAATTCAACAAAAACATGTACATGGGTCCAACTTAAAGTCTCTGATACTCCTATTTGCGCTGTTGTCAACACAGGAGCACTGACAACAATTGTTTCCTCCTAATTAGTATCAAAGCTTTGTTTCAAACCAGACCTGGCTTATGATGAAAGCTTTTCTACCACAGGGGATCAACAAACCATTGCCGCAGGTGCCTACAGCAGTATCCCTCTGATATTTGGTGAGCTATTCCTAACAACAAGTGTTGTTCTGCTACTTTCAACCAGTTATGATATGCTAATAGGAACCGACCTGCTACAACAATACAACACCATAATAGCCATGGGTACTGGGACAATAATCATTATGAGCTATTATATTCCTTTATTGTTTAATGGCAATCAAACATTGTACATGGTATCACAAGGGAAAGCCAACTGACACCATACCTTAAACAAGTACCCACATGGTGTCATGGGGATTCCTTACCGTCTTGCCAACTCGCATATCAAGACTCTTCAGTCCCATGCTAACTCAGCAACAGGCATCAAGTTAAAGGCTAATCATTCTATGGTGATAGAACCTTTTATGCAAGTGGTCTTTAGCACAGGCATTCTGTTTGATGTTCCTCCTGTAATGTCTCTAAATATGTTTAGCCTTCCTCACCTGTTGCTGGTCAAACCAATTGCAGCCCCTGGATTTTGTGACAAAGCCAACCATTCAGAGCTTAAGGTGCTATTAACCAACCTCTCACCAAAGAAAATTGTCATCTGAAGACATCAACCAATTGCATATGTTGGGATCAAACCAACCACAGACATTGACTCTGTCTAATATGTAGAGAACCTATCAGAATTAGGGATTTCAAAAACATCTCCAACCCATACTCACTCAGTGTTGGCTGTCATTCCGCGCAAAGAGATGTCTGGTCTTTCTGAGGGGGAGATGTCCAAGTTTGAAAAACTTTTAGATGGGTTCAAAGACATCTTTGCAACATCCAATTTTGACTTAGGTTGTGCAAAAGGAGTCAAGCACAAAATCAACGTTGGTGATTCAGCTCCTATCTATAAAAGGTCATATTGTTGATCACCTAAAGATAATGCAATAATCAGTGAAGAAGTTCAACAACTGCTAAGCGCTGGTCTTCTGAAACCATCAAGTAGTCCCTGGGCTTCCTCTTTCCTGCTAGTTAAGAAGAAAGATGGCACAAATCAAGTTGTCATTAACTACCAACAGTTGAATCAGATAACCAAGAAAGATAAATACCCTCTGCCATGTATCAACAAAACACTGGACCAACTAGGCGTGAACGTTTCTTCTCAGCAATGGACTTGGTCTCTGGTTACTGGAAAGTATCAATGGCCAGAGAGGATCAAGAGAAATGCGCCCTAATCACAGCAGCAAGATAGTACCAACCAACTAGAATGCTCCAAGAATTAGTAAACACACCAGCTACCTTTCAACAACTCATGTATAGTACATTTGCCAACCTTAAACTAAGTTGTGTTCTCATCTACTTGGATGAAATAAAGGTTTTCTCTAAGACATTTGATGAACATCTTAGCTACTTGAAGTAAGTCTTCATAAGACTTCAGAAGAAAGGATTGAAACTCAAACCTTCCAAGTGCTCTTTCTTTAAGAAACATTTGGAATTTTTGGGTCATGTCATCTCCAGCAAAGGAATCAGACCAATCCCAGCTAATATATTGGCCATAGCCCAGATGCCTTCCCCCACAGACATGAAAGGAGCTCAAGTAATTCTAGGCATGGCAGGTTAATATTGCAAATTCATTCCCAACTTTGCCAAAATAGCCCAACCACTCTTTCATCTGTTGAAAACTTCCACTGATTTCAATTAGACCAAAGAATTTGAAGAAGCCTTTTAATCTTTGAAAGATGTGTTGACAAAAAACCTCTGTTAGTGTACCCAGATTATTCCAAGCCTTTTTCTCTGCACACTGATGCTTCCAATGTTGCAATTGATGCCGTCCTGTCTCAGACCAACAACAAAGGCAAGAAACATTCAGTTGCTTACTTCTCAAGAACTCTTGATAAGCATGAACAGAACTATAGCACTACTGAACATGAATGCCTAGCTGTCCTGTATGCTATCAAAGAGTGTCAACCTTATGTACATGGAACACACTTTACAGTAGTAAATGACCATTTGAGTCTAGTATGGCTAAAAAAGATGAAAGATCCAGAAGGCAGACTAGCAAGATGGGCTGCCAAGCTACAAAACTTCAACTTTGACATTGTCCATTGACCAGGAATCAAACATGGAAATGCTGATGCCCTATCCTGACTACCAATTGTTGCCGTATTAGGAGAGGACCTTGATAGTCTTTATAAGTTCATCAGTTGACCAGACCAATGGAGTTCCCTAGAATAGAAAGTGAAAAGGACACTTCAACAACTAAGTCAACACACATTCATAAAGGATGGTAATCTTTTCAAGATTTATAAGGGTACCACTCTCCCCTATATTTGTCCCTCCAACTGACTTGCTTGTCTTGATGACTTCCACTGACAATTAGGCCCCGCTGAGATACAACAAATGATAAAAACAATGTCAGAATACATCATTTGGGAAAATATGACCACTGACATTGCAGAATACGTCAAAAAATGTCTCCAGTGCGCTAGGTTTAGAGAAAACCCCAGCCAACACTCTTATTGATTCATTCTGCCTGGATACACTTTCCAGACTGTGTCAATTGACGTTGTTGGACCACTCCCCAGCGCTGGTCCAGGAAAACTGAAGTACATCATAGTTGCCATAGATCACTTAGCAAAGTGGGTCAAAGTCCAACCTGTTGCTTCCACCAACTCTTCACAGACTTCTAAGTTTGTACTTCAAGAGATCATTGCACAACATGGTTGTCCTTCTACAATCTTAACTGACAGCAGAACCAACTTTTTCAAGGCTATACTACCTTGGTTACATGATCTAATGGGAATCCAGAGTACCTCTTCAGCACCCTACCAGCCCGAGAAAAATGGAGCTGTTGAGAGATTTAATGGAACTCTAGTTAGGATACTGAAGAAACTAGCACATTATCAGCCTTCTTCATGGGATATATATCTAGGTGCAGCCATCATGGCATACCAATTAACTGTACACTCTAGAGCTGGTGTAAGCCCATTCAAAATTCTATATGGCTGACAACCTGGACTTTCTATGCACTTGGTATCATTGAACGCCAACTGTAGTGAATCTACATACTCTCAACAGCTGAATATCTTTGCCAAACAAATAATGAAGACCCAATCTCAAGCGTTCAACAGTCTAAAGGAATATCAAGCTAAAAGCTACTTGCAAGACCAAGTGAACCTACCAGCCCTCCCCAAGTTTCAAGTCAGTGATTGAGTTCTTATGTACCAATAATGGCTCCACAAGCCACAAATCAAGCTAGATAGCTTATGGACCAACCCATGTGAAGTCATTGCCAAAGTAGGCTATGATGTCTACAACCTTAAGGATTTAACTTTGGGACAACTTATCAACCGTGTCCATGCTAAATTCCTGAAAGGGTGTCCAGCAAACTCTCCAAGACTGACTGGACCTCTAGCTAAGGTTTAGGGTTTGCCCTTCTCATACCTAGTTTTTATTACCTCTATTTTATATTTTATACCATACCCTTAATTTTATTGTAAGGACAAAACCCAAAGAAAAACATAAACAAATTGAAAAGAGAGAAGAGATTTATTGCACATTGCTTATTTGAGAGAAACAACAAACCCAAGGGAATAAAACACATCTCAAAGATGATGCATGACTAAAACTTCTTTGCCAACAACATTGACTTCAAGAGGACAGCTAGAGCTAACCTTACAGAAGTTCAAAAAATCAGGGAACTCAACTTAATCCAGACGCGCCACGCCAAAATTGGAACCAAAGAGTCCAAAGATCAAGAGCCCAAGGCTGGTCAGGAATTCTGATTGAGGCCCATTGGCTAACCAGCTGTTTAAGAACTCTGTAAGCTGTAACTTTGTTACATCAGGAATTTCCTTGGCCAACAAGTCCTTTTCATGAGTCACTTTGAATAGCATCTCTAAGGTAAGGAGATACAAGAAGTCCATCAACTGGCTGTACAAGAAGTTAGATTCCTGGGACAAGGTAATGAAGAACAACTCTTGGTATTCCGCAGGACATTGCTTTCCTACTCTGTTCTGGAGAGAGATTGCCTGAGGATCCATGTGATACTTGCCAGGAAAAGCCCAGCTGAGAGCCACGGTAAGACAGATTGCCAAGATTTTCTCTTGTTCCTCCTGACTTATGTCCAAATTAGTTGCTTCCTGAAGGAATTGATCTAGTTCCACCTTGTATTACTATTGCTCAGCCAACAATGCAGTATTTCCCATACAACACAAAAGAGGAATTGGTGTCTTGCCATCAAGAAATTCAACCCTAACGCCTCAAAAAGTTCTTTCCAGGATGATCCTAGCCAAGCTACGTTGCTGTTGAAATCCATGGGTACCGTGTACCCCATGTCAGTGTCCTAAAAAATATTAGAAAACAATTAGCTGTTGTTACCTCAGGTAATGGTTTCACTGTGCTAGGGTTCAGTGCCTCAGTTTGTTTCTTGGATGTTCTTCCATTGACCAGCTTCTTGAAGGCTGACACCTCTTTTCAAATATTCAGGAGAAACTCCTCAGTGGAGTCTTGCTAATTGGAAGGCTTCTACTTCTCCTTTTTGGTAACAGGAGCCACTAGTTTACATAACAAGATTCAAGGCTTCTTTTTGGTTTGCTCTGCTGGTTTTTGCTGCTCATTGACGTCAGTCAAATTCTGATAGTTACTGGAAGTACTCATTGAACGCGCTTGCTGGCTACCACTAGCAATGGAGGTTATTTGCTGATGTAAAAGTTCCAATTCCTCCATCTCCTTGTCATAGTCATCCAGCATGTTGAATACTTCAATCAGGCCCATTTTGATTGCCTTGTTTTCCTCTGCCACAGCTGATTGCTTGGTTATCAGGTCTGCACAAATTTCTTGATGTCCTGCATTTTGTTGATCAGGCTCTATGAATTTCCACATTTATAGTCTATTCATGTGGGGGGTTGTGTGGTGAAACTCATCACCAGTTGGTTGCTTTAATTATGATTGTCATCAGGTACTTTCTGATTGTACTAGGATCCTGATCTCCCTTCCAATATAGTAGCTGTTCTTGATGATTATGATTTATACTAGCTGTTGGATCATCACATAAGTACAACTAGCTTCTGGATTTCTCATCCACCCTGGCCCTTGGATTGGGACTCCACCGACTTGCTTCTGGATTGCTTATTCACCTGCCTTGGTTCCAAATTAGGACTTCACTGACTGGACGTTAATTATATCAATTAATACAGTTCACTGACTGCAGTTACAGCTGACTGACTTCTCCATCCTTGAGCCCTCTGCAACCCCCTTGTGCCACTGGGGCTGTTTTCATCCTCCCTCAATTGTTGTGTTGATCCTTAGTGGTTTGACATTCATTTCCCCCTCTCTCAACCCCCAAGCAATGACCAACTTACCTTGAGTTATCAATTAAGTTATAGTATATAAACCCCTCTCCCTTTTCTCAATAAAATATATGTTATACCCCCCTTATATTAGCTACACCATTGATTACTTTATTGAGTATATAATTTAAGAACTGCAAAGGCTAGTCTCCTCTCATTGACTACACTGCCAACTAAACTTGACTAGAAGTCACTTGTTGAGGATTTGCTTTTGAGTAGTTGCTGTTGTCACTACTCTAAACCTTTTGTTGTTCTCTAGGCCCAGACGCTTTTGTACTACCAACTACTTGTCTGGTTTTCAACTTGTAAAGTACCAAGAGTATCAACCAATCCTTAGACTATCCCCCATCACCGTAGTAAGAGTACCACACCCTTCTTAGTTCTGAATGCTGTCAACTATTCCATTCCTTCTATAATCCTAATCTGGTTGAATGCATTCAAAAGATCAAGTTTCAAGAATACCTTTGCCTTCTCAACACAATGAGAAATTTGTGCCTTGAGAGGCAAAGGGTAGGGATCAGGAATTGTAATTTTGTTCAAATTCCCATAATCAGCACAAGGTCTAAGAGACCCATTTGATTTTTGGACAAACAACAATGAAGAGCAGATTAACAAAGACTTTTTAAAGATTTATCCTTTTGTCAACATGTTCCAGGTCCACTACTCCAATTATGTGTCCTCCTTCAAGGTCAAAGGGTAAATAAGAGACACAATACAAATCAGATCAACAGTAACCTTAAAATAAAGTCAAACTGAGTGTGCTTGGGAAGGACCTTGTCCCTAGTGGCGTTAAATGCCGCATATAAGGGCTGAATACATGCCATTAAGTCAAAACTCATGGGTGTAGGAACAGGAACCAACTGGATTGTCTGGGAAGACTGCTCTAATTATGACATACCCAACAACATAATACAAATGGTTATGCCTGAAGATTGATCCACTTGTAGCTAATTCTCTTTTAACAGGGTTGGTAAATTATGGTCCTACCACCAGCCCACTCCTAAGATAATAGGATACATAAGGTTAGAGCATATGGGGAACCTTGTGGTAAAAGATTGACCTGCAACTACAAATGTCACTGGTTTCTTAAGCTGGAAAGAGGGAAACGTTTTGCAGCTTCCACCCCTAACCAGCATTCCAGGATGATACTTTAGTTGCAACAGATCTGCAGTCTCAACACTCTGAAGTTCTCAGAAGCACCTGTATCCAACAGAATGGCTGGCCAAAAGATATTTTAACCATTATCAATGCTATCATAAAACAAGAAGTAACCAGAAGTAGATTTATTTGCTGCAAATGATACAACCTCAGCAGGATCCTGCTTCTCTTCAGTGGTACAGACAGCAGCTAAGAAGGCAGGGTGCTCCTGAAAGTAACACTTGATCATTTCTTGGACAGCATCAGGAAGGACTGGACAATCCCAATCAATAGGGACAAGAGGTAACTCCTCGGACTCACCTACCAAAGACTTTGCGGGTACAACGTGCTGGAGCATAGCCAACAAACTCTCTGGAGTGGCCACCACTGACGCTTTGTTTACCTTGGCAGGTTTGTTCAAATTGCCAATTGGGACTGAGAAGACAAGCAGGGAGAGTTATCCTGACTCTGAATAGATGAAGCTACCACAGAACAGGTACCCAAAAATCAGGAGTGTGCAGCAGGTTTGGCTTTGATTTCCATAGCACCTTGTTTAGAAGACAACATATTTGAGACCAGAGAAAGAATTTGGCTTACCAGGGCCTCAGTTGTGGTTAAGGGGAATCCCAAAATGCCAAATATGGGCAGTCAGGTCAACTACTAACCACAATACTGAGAGTTTATTAACTTTGAGGACATTGATTATACGGCAGTAGGCCAGAAACTGAGGAAGGAATATTGAGAGCGGAGTAGTAACCTGTTGGAAGGCGTACAACTTATGATATAATTTGAGCTCCTCAATAGATACACACATATTTTTTAACAAAGGGTACAGAGATGCACTTTCAGTTAAAGCATGTGGATTGCGCTCCACCACAGACAACAACTGTTTGCAAGTATCCTCTGAAACCTTCATCATCACATGGTAAACTTGAGATTTGTGACTAAGGCTAGAACCAGAATAGTATGATAAAGCTGACAAAACTTCACAAAAAATTTCATCAGTGGGTGGAGCAGGAAAATAATCTGGACGCCAAAATGACATGGCACAGCAGAAATAAGAAACAGAAAATCTGTCTCAACAAATGTTACCAGAGATGGAAACCACAAATTAAAGAAAAATCCAAACTGAAAACTCAGAAAAGAACTGATGCAAATAAACATGGTAAACGCAGATATCTCAACAGAACAGGAGAAAAGAAACATGAATTCATGACAAAAAGCTCCCAAAACTCATATGTAGAAGAGTTGAGTAATGTGACATAAATTGCCAGATAATAAGAAGCTGTTTAAATGGTGGGGAATTACCACCCAAATCCACATAGAATTAATGATTAACCACCAACGTGGCTTCAGATACCATTTTGTGAAATTTCCAAATGAGATACTAGGGTTAAGTAAAATAATTAACCCTAACCAAAGTAGCCCAAGATAAATAGCCTGTGAAAGCATCAGAGTGTCTTCAGAATAAAGTTCAGGACATTGAGAGATAACCAGATTCTCAGTTTCAAAGATAGGGGGAACAACTCCAAGATTGGCAGGCATGGGATTAACATTGGCCAGAGTCAACAACAAAGTACCAACAGCAGGGCCCCATCTTCCAGTGATAATCTGGCTGAGAATCAGATTGTAGGGGATGTAGCATAACAACCCAACTACAGGATACATTTTAAATTAAAGTTAGACCAAGGGATATACAATTTTTATTGAGTAAATTTTTGTGAGGAGTCAACTCTTAAGAGCTGAAACAGTGAAAATTATTCAATATATATCAAAATTCAACTAAGCAATACTTCCTGAATCCTGGGCTCTTATTCCTTTAACATTGTCAAGTGAATATCTAGTTGAGGTTTCAAAGAGCCCTTTAGTGACCATCTTCTGATGACCATGCTGATAAATAAGATCATATTGGGTGACTCTCAAATTACGTCAGTTTATCAACGTCAACTTACAGGGGGGGGGGATTGGATTCAACCGGCAAACTGGAGCAGCTGTAACCCATTTATGATCAACCGTTTGATTCAAGTCTGTTAAATCAGTCAATTTTGTTATAAGTTTCCTGGCTTTTCAAGCCTTTCTACTTGGCCAAAAAATCCCTGACATTATGGAACTTACCTGACACTACAGGTCATGTTCCATGATGGCCATCATAAGAGGGTGGGATTTTTCACCATCAGTTGATGTACAGGAACCAGTTGGGAACTTCTTGGGAGGGGGGCACAATTGGTGTGGGCTCCCAGGGCTTTAGCCACAGTGGACTTTTCAAAACCCATTGCAGCCCCAATTTCCCCAAGAGGCATGAGCATCCCTTGCTTTTTGACTATTTCGAGAACAATTTCCAGGGTGATCAATTTTCTTCTGTGTCTTGCAGGCTGATTAGCTAGAGGTGAGATATGTCTGTCTCAGGAACTGAACGTTGCCATCTGATTGGCTTGTTGCAACTGAACCAATGAGAGTTCAGTATTTGAGTTGGGGAAGACAACAGTTCAATAGAAAGGACAAGAATGAATAGAATAAGGTCCTGTTTATTTGTAGAATATTGTGATTAATATACCATATGGGGAAAGCCACAAGGCCACAAGGGGGTGGAATAGTGGCATGTTCCATGTAGGGTTTGAAGCTGAGGAATAACTTGTACAGGGATCAGCAGGTTGAATTGGTAGTGTTCCTAATTAGGAGATAGTGCCCATAGTTTAATATTGCCATCAGATTGGTTCATGTTGTTAGATATGTCAAGGGGCAACTCATTGAGTGCCCCCTGTGTATTGTAAGATAAATTGGCAGGAGAGTCTGGAAATTTGGTTGCAACACTCCCCTTGCCCTCTTATTGTTGTCAGACAAAAGGATTTGAGTCTGCAGAAGATCTGGGAAGGTCTGCAAAAACAACCTTTGTGTGGGGATGGCGTGGCAGGGGCACAAGCAATTGTGGTGAAGTGTCTTGGTGTTCCCTTGGGCATCTTCAAGTTGGTAGGTGTGATTTTCATATACCGTGGCTATCTTGAAGGGCCCTAGGTGATTGGGCTCTAACTTGGCTGAATTGGGGTTGAGGGTGTAGACGGGGTCACCTAAAGTGTATCTGGCTTCAAGGTGCTTTGTCCCTCCTTCAATTTGTTTGTGTTCAATTTCTCAGGCCTTGGCACGCCATTGACTCAGGTGTCAGGGAACCAACCCTAATCTTCTGGCTTACTAGTGTTTGGGAACTGGCAGGTTGCAGACTGGGTGGGCAGGGCCCACCAAAGGATTGGCGCTAACTTAATGAGGTAGGACATTGACTTGCCCACCCACAACCATGGACCAGCAACGGGGACAATAGTATCTATTACTCCTGTGAGAGTAATATATACAATCCCAAATAGCTTATTGGTATGGTCCAGGGGGAGCTTGGCAGCAGAGGCAGGCATTAGTTTGGGGGTGACAGGTGGATCCATGTCTAATTGGTAGGCAGGAAAGAAGTTATAATTATTTCTGAACAGGTGGGGTTTGGTAATGTATCAAGTGCTATTTTGGTTGTATCTAATTAACTCTGTAGTTCTGGCTAAGGGATCCTGGGCTAGTATGTTGTTGGCGGTGTATTACTTGTACTTAGGTTTTAAGGGGTACTCTGTGAAATGAACAGGACCAAAGGGAACACCTGGCAGGCAGTACATTGCTGGCAGGCTGGCAGGAGGGTCAGATGATCTTTGAGTTAACTAGCAGATGACAAGAATAAAATACAGCAATAATTGGGGAAACCAATATCTCATAACATTTATTCAAAAATAAAAATGGGGGTTAATCTTGGCCTGGCAGGTATTTATACCACACTGCCAGGCTTCATTTCCTAGTTGGGTTTTCTGAGCTTGGGTGGTTTGGCATTGGGGGTCTTAGAAGGCAGTGTGGCGCTCAGCACTGGCAGTTTGCCACTGTCCGCTTTGGGATGAGAAGACCTTAAATCCTTCTGTTTGTTGATTTAGGTATTGGGTGCCTCTTCAGGTTCAGTGCCTCTTCCTGGGATTTGGGGGAGTTTGGAACAAATTTCATTATAAAACTCACATATTTCACCAAGCAAACATCCAGTGTCAGGTATTGAAACCTCGGGGAAATTCCTGGCATCTTACAATGGTGGTTTTCTTGCAGAATCCTGCGTGACAGTTAAAGGTTTTGGTCCTGGCAGGTTGGCAACAACTTTATTAATTGGTAGTGGGTTATTGGGTTCCCAGCCTATGGGTCTGGCGGTCTGTGAAGGGTTTTTTCCAGGGTTCAATTCTGGTTCTTTATTTTGGGATTCAGGAGCATCCAAATTGTCATTCCTGACATTTGGGATAATGTTGTTCTGAGTCAGTGAGTTTCCTGGATTCATACACCACAGGGAGAAAGACGCCCTTATCAGTTTCTATTTGTAGCACGCCCCCTATGGCTCTGTCAGAGGCATCAGTCTTGAGTTTGTACTGGCAGTTCTGATTGGGGAATTGCAACACTGTAAATTCAGAATTTAAACATAAAAATGCAGGATTGTCAAATCCTTGGTCAAATTTCAAATCACTTTTGTGGGATGGCCTTTTTTAATTAAATTGATTTTGTGTATTTATTTGAATTTTTAAAAATGCAGAAACTCATAGACACTTTGTAAAGTTCAAGTCAAACTGCATATTTCCAATGGACAAAAATAAATTAACTGGAATCAGTTTTGAAGCATTCATATCCATCAACCATTTTCATTAAGTTTACTATGTTTTTTGGAATTGCGGGATTGTCAAATCCATGGACCAAATTTAAAATCACTTTTGAATGTCACTAGTAAACTCAGATATTAATTGCAGGAACTGGAATACAAATTTAATGTACATTAATCACACTAGGAAATACCAACCCAAATCAAGAAGCTCCACCATAACTAAAATCAAATGAAAAATTCAATCTCAATAACCATAATTAGACAAAAAAAGTGATTAAACTTTGAAATTATCTAACCCTGGAAAGTATACAATATTATACACTTCAAATCACAGATATAGAAATTCTGTTACTATTCAAGGCTGAATCAAGAGAAAACAAATACCCATAAATAAACCAATAAATACAAATAATTAAATATTTAACCTATAAATATTTTTATTTTCATGGACTGTCAATTGCATTCTCAACCAGCTTTTGCACCAGCCTGCAGGGCAGCCCATCCACAAGGGCGTCCCAGAGGGTCCAAGAAGAGACCCAGAACCCAACTTGAGGGGAGTCATGCCAACACATAGGCTTCCCAAGGTGTCTTTGCCAGCCAACCACCTCCCGCATCTCAAGCCAGAAACAGTAGCCTTAATCCAAGACAGAAGCTTCTCTCAAGGCCTGCAACCAAAGTCTCCTACACAAAGTTCATTGGGAAAAATGAGATTACATACACCTCAACTGTTTACCCAGTTTTCACCCGGCCCCGCACTCTTAATACAAGAGTTGCTACTTCCTGCCCCCACGTCTTTGATACATCATATGAGCCATTGACCACCACTGTTGAGCCATCTATGCCTGTGTCTTATGCCACCATTGATAGCGCCTCACAACCAAGCGTGATCTCACCTTCTACATAAAGGTCCCCATCCCCTGTGTTGAGCCTGCTAGCCAGGATAACACAGTACCTGCCAAGGGCCGGCGTTGGTCAACAGATAGTGAGTGTGAAGCTCTCCTCAACTGCTTGAACGGGGGAATGGCAGTTCAGGATATTGTGTCCCAATTTGGTGTCAGGTCCAGATACATTGCCAACATTAACACCAAGTATGGTAATACCAGGTAAATTGCAAAATCTGCCAAGGCTAAGCAGCAGCTCAAACTCTTGCAGCCTGTGCATATTGACGCAATAAAACAGTGGGTTACCAAGGATTTCCACCTGGAGACACTTACTGTCTAATCAATGTTGGTCACAGAGTTTGGGCTTTCTGTTTCCAAAATCCTTGTCTACAAAACAATGGTTGATTTGGACTTCTCCTGGAAAGTGCTGGGGGTTTTGCCATACAATAAGAACAGTGAGAAGACCATCAAGGATTGACGCATTTATGCCAAGACATATCTGGCCCTAAAGGAGACTAGGAATGTCCAGTTCTTCTACATCAATGAATTGATGTTTTCCTCCTCACTCAGGTCTAGGCATGGGTGGGTTGAGAAGGGGTCCAAAGACGGCGTAGCCCATTGTGCAGCTGTCTGTTCCCAGACCTATTCAATGGTTGCTCTTCTGGGTCCTCACGGTTTAGATCAATATCAGATGATTAAAGGCTCCCATAACAGCAGGACATTTCTTGATTTTCTCCAAACTGTCAAGGAGTATCTCTGGATCAATTACCGCAGTACAACCAACATTGTTGTGTTGGATAATGTTGGGCTCTACAAAGTGGATCTGGTTGTGTCTGAGTTCCCCCAATCAACAAAAATAGCCACATCTCCAGCCACCAGCTTACCAATTGTCCAATAAGACTTCTCCTCCTCCCGCCATATTCCCCATTCCTGAATCCAATTGAGGAGGTCTTTGGGTGGATCAAAAAAAAGGTAAAGAAAGGCCTCTCTCAGGACACCAAGGATCTCTTCAACATCCTTGAGGTCAGTCAATATAAAATGCCACCCAATGTGATGGTGGCTTTTTACAAGCACTCAGAATCCTTCCTCCCCAAAGCCCTGGCCTCCAAGCCAATCAGATAAATGGGTGCTCTGGGTTTTATTTGTTTTTATTTTTATTTATTTTGTTTTTAATGGGGCTTTAAAATAATACTTTATGTTA